>NSDO01000247.1:56828-140062 GCA_002286825.1 Lagenidium giganteum
ACAGCTCCTCCATCAACGACACCGCCGACGACGGCGCCACCTGTGGATGCTCCGACAACAGCTCCTCCATCAACGACATCGTCGACGACGGCGCCACCTGTGGATGCTTCGACAACAGCTCCTTCATCGACGACACCGCCACCTGTGGATGCTTCGACAACAGCTCCTCCATCGTCGGCACGAACAACGGATCAAATTTCAGTTCAGCCACCGTTGTTGGTGCAAAGCCCGAGTCCCTTGACGTCGATAACGACTGATGTCTTGTCCCCCTTGTCAGGTGCACCAGGTACAGCGCAATCCACTACACCACTGCATTTTCAAGACAATCAGAGAGCAACTAGCAGCCAGAGCTCAGCGCAAACAGAATCACCATCTTCTGCTACGTCCACGCTGTTTGCTGAGGATGGTGAAACCCCATCCAAATCTGTGCTGAAGGAATTGAGCGCTAGTACGATGCCTGATGATGCAGCTGGGAACTTGACGATGACTCGTTTGGAGACAAGACCTTCTGTCGACTTAAACTCATCCGTGCAAGATGACTTTGCCCAGCTGCAGCATATGATTGGAGACTTGGCCAACTTCACCAAGACAATAAGAGAGGCGATCGGAAACTCAGCCAACGTACTTGTAGCCACCGCTGTCACCACCAACCTTGTCACTGCTGGTGTCACCGTGGCGACTAGCGGGACAGTTGTGGTCTCATCCGCTGTATCAGCTGCAACAACAACAGGTGTTGCTGCATCACAAGGATTACTGGCAGGCGGTGTTGCTGGCGCTGTGATCAAAGCACCGCAGCTGGCTGGTGCTGACCTTTCCATGTTGTTCATGATGCTCAACTACCTCCAGTTCATTGCTTCGGGGAGTCAGATGAGTCTACCCGGAGCTCCTGACTTCTATCACCAGTTCACGGATTCACTTGGATGGACCAATTTCCAGTATTGGCAGTCTCACGCCAACGCCTCCACCAATGGTACCACCCGTGAGCAAACTGATGCGTCCAATGCTGAAGAGGACGATTTCTCGGCTGCAGATGGTGACATTATCTCGGGTGTGCTAGCGTACGCCCACCGCGTCAACATCGAACCACAAGATCTGTTCACGAAGACCGCCATCGCATTTGGTTCCGTCGTTGGATGTGTTGCAGCAGTGGTGGCAACTATTTACACATTGGTGCGGTGCATTGCTCGCAAGCGATTAGAGCAAGTGATCACGCGACTCAACGATCTCCCACGAGCGAAGCTCTTGATGCGCTTGTTGATTCAGTCATGCCTTTCGATTTGTCTCATGAGCGAGTACGCACTCAGCATGACAAGCTCTTTCCAAATGCGCTACTTCCAGCAACACCAGTCCAATTACGGCGCCTTTGCCAGTGCGACCGCAGCTTTGATCTTGATTTGCTTCGGATTGATTGTTCTCGGTGTCATCAAGCTATGGCGGAAAACCGAAGAGCAGCTTGGACACCCCGACTTCAAGTTCGCATGGGGTGCGTACTACAAGTACTATCACTATGAGAACCGCTACTTTTTCGTGGCGAAAATGGGCGCCGAGATCATGTCCGGCGTGATTATCGGTCTCGTCAGTGATGTTCCTTCACAGTTGACGCTGCTAATGGCGTTGCAACTTGTCATGTTCATGTACACTGTCGAAAGCGAGCCCTACTCGATGGACTTCCAGACATCATGTTCAGCCACTGCCTTTGTTATGAAGATGGTCACGTACGCGCTAATCAGCACATTTTTGACGAAGTCTGCGGATGTGCACGTGCGCGACTTTGTGGGCACACTGGTGATCGTATTTCAAGTCTCGCTTCTGCTCTTGTTCAACTCGAGACAACTCTACATCTTGTATAAACAGATGAGGTATCTGTGGCTTGTTCACAAGCACCACCGACGGAAGCGGAAGCAACAGCAGGCAGAAATGAAGATGGCAATCAACACAACGACCGACGCGTTGTCTCCCAATCCCAAGATCTCTCGAACACCAACCGAAGAAGTGGGGTTCGAGTTGCTACCCACGAAGAAGCATGCATTGGAGGCCCCGCGGACTCTAGCTACGAAACCCGACGCGGCTTGATCATGGATATGCACGAAACAACGTGTTCACGTTACAATTCGGCTTGACGCGCGCTCTTCGATACCATGTTCGCGTGTTTCAAGCTACCTATTTCACGGAGCGGACCGTGTGATCAGCTTTTCCATGCGAGCATCAAGATTTTGTATGTTTGTCTGGAAGATCTGAATGTTTTCCTCCAGACTTCTTTCCATCTGGTAGATTTGCGTTAGTCCACAGTAAGCGTCCGCATTCATATCTGTTGACATTAGCGATGCAAGTGCTTACCTTCTGTAGCATTTGCTGATCGGATTCCAGCAAATCCTGTAGCGATGTATTGTTCGCTTCCACCTTCTGAAGACGGTCTGACATATCCAAGCTTGCATCATGCAGGCTCTTGAGTGCTGCGAGCCGGTCAATGAGCGCTGGCACACAGCCTGCGACGTCGTCAATACTGCACAATTTCTCGTACAGCTGATGGATCTTGTCGCGATCGCCTTGCGACGACAGCGCTTGCTGAACACTTGGGGACTCTTTCAGTTTGACTAGCAGTGTGAACTCATGAACAAGCGCGCTGGTTCGAGTCTTGATCGCATCCAAGTTCTTCTCATTGAGCAGGTTGACCCGTCGTTCGAGTTGCTGCACCACCGACGTCAAATCCATGCCACTGCCAGACAGCGAGCTGAGTGCGTCGACGTGCACTTCCTTCTGATGAAAGTCCCCGATCGTGCGCTCAAGCATAGCAATGCGCGACTCCAGTGCCAGCATCCGCGACTTTGCGTCCTTGTCGACAGCCGACAACTCGCCATTGCTGTAGATCTCGTACACAATCGGTGCGTTCGCACCACTGCCGTCCTGAGGAACTGCTGTGCGTCCCTGTTGCTGCGCCTTCAGCTGATCAATCTGCTTGAAGAACCGCTGCGTCAGATCCTTCTGCAGCGCCATTGTCGTGTCCGCCTGGGTCGCACTTAACGTCGCACCAGCGTGCAGGAACGGCTGGTACTCGCTCTTCTGCTCAATGGCCGCCAAGTTGCTCTGCAGCAGCGCAATGCCCTGCATGATCTCATCGTACTCCGCCGCCTGCGCGGCATCCACCAGCACTTTGTTCTTCTTGTCCTGTGCGTTCTTGGCCAGCAGAGAGAGGTCGCTCTCCAGCTCCTTGATCTCCATTGACAGCCGCGTGAAGCGCGCTAGCGGCGACTCCAGCTCCCGCTGTGGCTCCCGCTGTGGCTGCTGCGGCGTCGTTCGCGCCGCTGTCACCACGCTGGGCAGGCCGCCGCTCGTCTCGTATTCGGTCTGCTTCGACACCGTCGGCTCTGCAGATCACACAAGAAAAGCACGCAGAGACCGCCTTGAGTCCATCGTCATCGCCGCATGTGTGCACACAGCCAGCACTCACTGTAGACCTTGCCCATAAACACCTCGAACGCCTTGATGGGCGCCACGGTCCCCTCGTCCAGCTCCAGGTTGCTCTGGATACACACACCACCACCATGTCGTCAGATCTATCCAAGAACACACATCCAACAAACAAACGTGGATGGTGAACGCACGCGGTCGTAGAAGTGGGCGTCATCTGCGCCTGGTCCCGACGCCTTGAGCGCATGGTGCGATGGATTCACGGCCGCATACGCCTCGAACGTGGCGGCGCCATCGGGCGTCTCATACACCTCCCCGCTCATCGTCACAAGATGGTGTGACCCCAACTCCCCACTCGATGACCCCTTCCGCCTTCAATAAATATACCAACACCCAATAGATATTACTTATTGACACTCGTGTGCGATCTTCAACTGCCACTTCTTGAAGATGCATCGGGCGATCTCCATCATCATCAGCATCAGCAGCAGTAGCATCAGCATCGCATGGGCGACGCTTGCGACGGCGGCACTGGCACTGCCTGTGCGGGTGCCAGTGTACGTGCCATCGCTGGACGATCTCGCGCATGTGTCTGACCCACTGCCACAGCTGTCGTTGGTGGAAACGCTGCCTGTCGGGGACTTTGATCTTCAGTCGACCGTGCTCCAGACGGCCGACGTGCTGGTGGCGCATACGAACCAGGCGCAACGCTCCATCGACCTCAGCGCCATGTACTGGAACCTTCTGGGCACTGACGACCGCACTGTGTACACAGATCCTGAGATGAGTGCGTTCGGTGCCGATCGAGGAGCTGCGCTCTTCCACGCGTTGTCGGACGCGGCAGCGCGGGGTGTGAAGCTCCGCGTGCTCACGTCCAAGGAAGGTCTGGCCGATGACCGCAGTGGCAGCGCACATCGCAATGAGTCATCGCTGCCACCGGAGCTAAAGCAGCTCGTGGACGCGCACCCGAAGCAGGTGAGCGTGCACTGCTGGGGCGGTCCGGAATGGTACGGCGGTGGCATCCTGCACCAGAAGCTCTGGATCTTCGACCACACGCACGTGTATGTGGGCAGCGCCAACATGGACTGGAAGTCACTGGCACAGGTAATGGAGATGGGTGTGTTCATGGAGCACCTGCCACCGTCGTCGCCGTGGTTGCAGGACGTGCAGAAGCTCTTTGACACGTGGTGGCACTGGGCCGACCGAGGCTTGGAAGTGTCGACGGCCACATACTTCTCACCGCAGTTTGAAGCCCCACTGCAAGTACCAAGTTGGTCGCTATTCCTCCCAAGTAGCAACCGCACGGCTGATCCGTTCGTTCGAGCCCAGTTGCAGTCGTCGTTCAACATTCGTCAACAAGCACTCGTCCAGTTCGCCCCAGCATCGACTCCACCGAGCAGAATCTTCTTGTCGGCTGCGCCGTTAGAAGCCACAGTCGCGCACTCACGTGCCTTTGATGAAGACGCCCTCGTGTACACAATCCGCAGTGCCCGCCAACGCGTGAGTCTCAGCGTCATGGACTTCACGCCGTACTCGATGTACTCGCTGAAGTCGCATCCTGCGCCGATCTGGTGGCCGGCGCTCACTGACGCATTGCTGGCGGGTGTGTTTGCGAAGCGTGGACTCCACGTGCGGTTGTTGATAAGCGAGTGGCAGCACACGAACAAGCAAATGCTTGAAGCTCTCCAGTTGCTTCAGGAACAAGGTCGGCTGTGTGAGCACATGCGGTCGCGTTGCACGGGACGGCTAGAAGTGCGCATTTTCCGAGTGCCGGGATGGAAGAATACGACGTCGATAGCCACCAAAAAGCCGCGCTGGCCGCCTTTTACGCGCGTCAACCACGCCAAGTACATCGTGAGCGACACTAGGGCGAACATTGGTACGAGCAACATGGAGTGGGGCTACTTCTACACGACGGCAGGCATGAGCGTCAACACCGACCACGAAGAACTGCGCGCGAGTCTAGAAGCCGTGTTTGACCGCAATTGGAACTCGTCGTACGCGTCGCCGCTGGAGTAACCACGTCGGCAATAAGATTTTGGGTTGTTTGGGAGGTTGCTGTTGGCTCTATTGATATGGCAGAGGGTTTACACTACATAAAGCTATCGTTGGCGTCCTTGGAGGCAGCCGACTTGGACAGCTTGTCAAGCAAACTTCGCACGAATCGACTGCGCGTCTTGAGCAATTGGCGAGTCTTCGGGTCGCTCTCGCTCTTGAAACTCGACAAATGCTGGTGGAAGAACACAGCGATACCGTCCAGCGTCAGCTGTGCCTTCTTGGTTTGCTGGAGGCGCTCAAACACCTGGGCCATGTCCATATCGTTGTCCATCTTGAGCAGTTTCTCGAACACCACACGCAGGAACAGCACTGTCTGGTCGTTCAGGTCGGTGAAATCCAACACCTTCAGACAAGACAGCGACAACGCGCCGCTTGCGATCATTCCCGACAGCATCGTCGCGAGGTTGTACGCCTTGCGGGGCTTGCAAGTCTCGAGTTGCTTGAACACGTCCCAGAACGCCAGCTGGAACGTGAACTTGAAGCGCTGGTCCATCTCGCACAGCTTCTCGCCCAGCAACTGGTAGTACTTGTTGAACTTCTTCTCTTGGCCACAGCAATGAATCAGCACACGCACGATCTCACGCTCTTGCTTTTCCTTCAGGTGCAGCTGCAGCAGACGCTCGTAGGCATCGATGCAGTCGGACGCGCCCATGATGGCCACGAAGATCTTCTTACGCACGTCCGTGTTCATGCGCTGCTTCTCCGCGAGCTTGAGCAACTTGTTCTCGGCCTCGCACTCTTCGGATGCCTCGTCATTCGCACCATCGTCTCCATCTTGCCCCTTCTTGGGCTGTTGGTAGCCAACCCACGTGCCACCAACGATCCACCAGCGACCATCTTGTTCAGCATGGAGCAGCTCATGAAGTGACAACCGCAGCGCATTGTTGGCGTTGCTGCAGCGAGTCTTGACGCGTCCAAGCCACTTTTTCAACGACGTGACGTCAATCTCCGATCCTGCCAGGCGGTTCTTCTTCTGCTTCGACGATTTCTTGAGGTCGTAAATGAGATCAAGGATGAAGCGGATGCGCTCGTTGGCGCTGCCATTGCCGTCGGCGCCAGCCACCTTCTGTTGAACGGACGCCACCATTTCACGCAGCGAATCGGCATCGTCCGACCGCAATTGAGTGCCGCAAGCCTTGAGCAACTGGTGAATCAGTTCCACTTCCACGTTCGAAAAGTTGTCGACAAAGGAGCGGAAGAGGTCGTAGATGAGCGTGCACTGGACGACGCCGAAGTTGTAGAGCATACTGATGAGCAGCAGCAAGTTGACAGGCTCGCGAGAAGTCGCTGCGTTGTCATCCTCGTCAATGCCAGCCATTGTGTTGTTGTTCTCTTGATTTTCGTTGGCCTCTTTGATCGTCTACAAGCAGTCAGCACACGATGAACGTTAGTCCACACGTCTCCGATTGAGTCGTCATATCAGCGATCGACTTACCTCGACCATCTTGAGCACGATCTTCTCAACGAAAAAGCCACCGACCTCCGTTCCAACCGAGTGGTAGAGAGCAGCGATCAGCGCCGCACAGACCTTGATCAACGGCGTCATCACTTGGCGCTAATTCGCACAATATAATGCCATCAGTCATGATCTCTTCCCATCTACTGAAAGCGCTGCACTGACCTTGTGAGTGCACGTCTGCACAATGCGGTCCAGCAGCAGCTGGTTCACAATGGAGCGACCGTTCTCGCGGTAGATGCGCTCCATCTCAAGCGTGATCGACCTAAAGAAGAATCAACCACAAACATTGCATCAGCCATGTCGTTAATGCAGCGTCGTTCGTTTGCGCATGCGTACTCCATGTTGCTCTCTGAGATACGGTTGAGTTGGCCGTTAATGCGGCGCGTGAGTTCGCGCATGGCTTGTTCGTCCATCTGCGACGACTTTTGGGCGGCTCCAGCCGAGGCAGCAGCCGCTTCTTCAGCCATCTTACGGCGCAGGTGCGGTGGAATGTACGCGGACGGCACCGTCTTGCCGGCGGACTTCACCACTGGGCGGCCGTAGATGTCTTCTTCGATCACCACTTTCTCCTCTTCCTTCTCTTCTTCCTCCTCCTCCTCCTCCTCCTCTTCTTCTTCTTCTTCTTCTTCTTCTTCTTCTTCTTCTTCATCGTTGTCCTCATCTTCGGCTGCTTCTCCCGCATCATCATCGGCTTCATTCTCACCGTCAGCCTCCTTGTCATCTTCATCTGAGCCTTCCTCGTCGCTTTCACTCTGCTCTTCATCATCGGACACCATCGCTGCCTGCTGGTTCTTCAATGTGTTGTCCAGCACTTGATCATCCTCATCATCTTCCTCATCTTCCGTGTCGAAATCCGCCAAGTCGACGTCCTCATCCGATTCTTCGTCATCCGTTGGCAACTGGTCCATGCCCTGCAGGAACTCAGCGTCTTCCTCCTGCAACAACGCCATCTCTCGTCGAGTCTCTTCGTCCATTTCCATGTCGTCCATGTCGCTGCCAAAAGCCATGCCGTCTTCGCCTTCGCTGTCCATCTCACCGTCGCTTTCCGAAGCGTTTCCCATCTCTTCTTCGTCGGATTCCTCGCGCTCTCTCTGCTTCAATGACTGACCGGCCTTCGCAGCCTTCTTCCGCTGTTTCACCATCCTAGATCGACCCAATCATGACGCAAAGCATTAATCTCCAATGGAGCCATTGCTGTCTGTCACGGTGTCGCAAGTCTTACTTGGAAATGTCATCGAGTCCCATGATGAAATCCGCAAAGTCTTCGCCCATGCCGTCCTTCGCGTATTCGCTGTGCAACCATCCAATCTGTCAGTCTTTGATCTCTCTCTCGTCTCCCATACATACGCACACGACCTCACCTCTTGAGCTTCTTGAGCGCAGTGTCCTTGTTGCTGCTGGACAGACCGAGCTTCTTCTCCAGCTCCTTGATGGCGCGATCTTCCTCCGTCACGTCGTTCTCGTCCTCGTGCATGGATCTGCCCGTTGTCTCCTTCACCAACTCGTGGAATCGGTTCTCAAATGGGCCACTGCTGCCACGCGCACGCGGACGTGTCGATGGGCCACCGCCATTGCGGCGTTGCTGCTTGCCAGCAGGAGCAGCAGCACGAGGCGCGACTTCCTGCTCGACACGCTGCTGCTTGTTCTTCTTCTGCTTCTTCTCCTGGCGCTCCAGCTTGCGCTTCTGCTTTCGGGACGGTGCTGGCGCCATGGTTTATGCGTCTTCAGGTGCTCCAGCGAGGTCACCAATGGCAATGTCAATGCCAATAACGCAGTCAATTCCAGTGGCCTTTCATTCCAGCCACTGCTGCAACATTCGAGACACCTCACTTGTGGTAATTAACATAAAACGGTATATTAAGTGCACACTGTAGCATGCACGATGGATGTAAACTAGAACATGGTCTGGTCATCGGCATTGTCACGCAAGACGGATTGTATTTAGATATCTACAACGCGATCGCAGTGAGCAGCGACGGCCATGGGGAGCTGGTCGTGAACACACAGACTGCTAGCAGCAGCAATGGGCACAGGAGCAGCATAAACGGCACAATCCGCAGAGACGCCATGCGGCCGAAGCCGGGCTTGACAAGAACAACTGGCGCGTCTGGGAACCGGTCCGCTACCACCTCCAGCGGAGGGTAGGAGATCTGGTACTTGGGGACACAAGCATTCGGCGGCAGCGTTGAGTCTTGCACGGCTTGGTAGTTCTGCAGGTACGCGAGCGCGTTGACGACATTGCCCAGCACCAGCACGCCTGGCGGTTTGATCTGAAGGCGCTCAGCGTCGTGCGCGATCTGGTCCAATGTGCTTCGGATAGTCTTGGATCCGACCATGGTGGCGTTGTGGATGATCGCGGCGGGCAGGTCACCTGGGTAACCTTTCTCATGCAGCAGGCTGTTGCACAGCCCACGCAAGCGGCCGATCGCCATGAGGAAGATGGTCGTGCGGTGGTCGCAGAACTCGGGCAGGTTTGGGAACCGGTCTTGCTTGCCGTGGCCAGTGCAGACCAGCACTTGGTCTGCCACATCGCGCATCGTTGGCGGAATGCCAGCGCTCAATGGGCCTGACAGCGCACTGGTGATGCCGGGAATCACTTCGACGTCAAAGCCGTGTTCAGTGTAGATCACAGCTTCCTCGCCACCACGACCAAACATGAACGGATCGCCGTTCTTGAGCCGCACGACGCGCTTGCCCTGCTGCAGCGCTTCCAATCCCCACGCGTCGAGCTCTGCCTGGGCCAGGTCCGCCTTGCCGCAGCGCTTGCGCGCGATCTGCACGGGGCACTTGACGAGGTCGAGGATCGCACGGGGCACGAGGCGGTCGGCCAGCACCAGATCGGCTTCCTGCAAGGCGCGGAACGCCTTGAGCGTGAGCAGCTCTGGATCGCCGGGCCCAGCGCCCACCAGCACCATCTTGCCCTTGGTCCACATCGTCGTGCTCTTCTGATGGTGTTGCTAAATGCTGTGGTCGAGTGCGAATGCCAATGTGGACCCGAAAGTCGTGACGTCGTCATTTCCATCACTTGCACCACCAACACAATACCCAAATGGATGTTTAAAACAGTTTGAATCATACCAACGATGAAAAACGCAATCCGCAAGCTGGACGGACACGGGTGCATGGCCGGGCCAGTATGGCTGGCTGCAGGTGCGCGATCACGTGCGTTCAATCCCACAGGAACATGCCGGTGGTTGGCCATTCATTAGCACAACGCTGCGAACCACCAAAATACGACGTGAAGCGATCACTGGAAGGCACCCTTAACCGTAATCGCATACAGGTAGCGATCCCGCGGGCGTGAAAGCACGGAAATCCACGTTGAAGTCGCCTCCCACTGCCGTCCAAGCCAGTGCCTGCTTTTCGCAGGGTATCAGTTTGCGCAAGGCACGCCAGTGATCCCGAAGCGACGTCGGGGGAATCCAGCGCTGTGATTGGTCCATCGGATGGACCAATCACGGCGCCGAATCCCGCCGAGACAGCGTTTCGGCTCCGCTTCCGCTGATGGGGGACGGACATGAGCAGCGCGGACGCTGCCGACGTCATCGCTCCACTCAGCGCGATCTTCACGGCTGGTTCCGCCGCTCTTGGCTGACTCCTACTCTTTGGGGGCAGCCGCTTCGTACCCCCTTGCGGAGCCCCTTCATTCATTATCTCGCCGGCCGCCCAGGAAGAAGCATGAGCGTCGCCACCGGCTCCGGTGCCGCCGCCAATGCGCCGCCCGCCGTGGAACAAGCCGTGAGCCACGTGGCGTACGCGCTCTCCGACCTCGCCTACCTCGTCCATCCCGTGCCGTTTGGCCGCGCACTGCGCGAGTACATCATCTCGGCGCGCCGCAACGTCTTCGACTCGGTCGGCAAAGTGGAGGAAGAGCACGCCGCCGATGGCGCGTTCGTGGCCCAAGAAGTGGTCGATGCCGCGTACGCGGCGGCGCAGCGCGGTCAGTTCGTCACGCTGTTTGCGGCCTCGCCCAGCGCGCTGCTGCCCATGGTGCCGACGCTGTACAAGCTGAGCCACGCCATGCTGCCCGCCGTCATCCACGTCGTCGCCAAGGACCACGCCGAGCTCATGGCCGTGCGCCAGACGGGCTTTGGCTCGCTCTACTCGCTCAGCGCCAGCGAGACGGAAGACATGGCCGTTGTCGCGCACGTGGCGTCCCTCACAGCCAACGTGCCGTTCCTGCACGTCTACGACGGCGACATGGAGCAGAACGAGCTGCAGCTGCGCGTTGGTGGCAACGCCAATGCGCACGCACAGTCGCTGGTCGCGTACCAGCGTCTGGCCCAACTTATTGGACTGCAGAGCGCCACCGCCACGTCCGAGTTCCGCCAGCTCGTGCTGTCGCGCGCACAGACCACGCAGGATGCCGCCGCTAACAGCGAGCTCTACTTCCAGGTCTCGCCAGCGTGCATTGCCAACTACGAAGCCACGGCCGCATCCGTGGAAGCGCTGCTGGCAACGGCGTTCCCGGGCAAGTCGTACCAGCTGTTTGAGTACGTCGGTCACCCGGAAGCCGAACATGTCGCGGTCGTCATGGGCACGGCCTCGGGCGCTGTTCGCGAAGCCGTGGACGCGTTGGTCAAGAACTGGGGCGCCAAGGTCGGCGTCATCTCGGTGCGTCTCTTCCGTCCATGGTCCACCACTGCGTTCCTACGCGTTGTGCCAGCCACCACCAAGAACGTCGTCGTGCTTGATCGCATGGACGACGCGTCCAACGTCGGCGAGCCTCTCTACCTCGATGTGTTGTCGTCCTTCCAGTCTGAACACTGGGCGAGTGCTCAGATCCCAAAGATCGTCGGTGGCAAATATGGCGTGCGTGGTGCCGAGCTGGATGTGTCCACCGCAAAGGTGCTGCTGGAAGACCTGACTGCCGGTAATGTTGCCCATGGCTTCAACCTTGCCACCAACGACTCGACCAAGTCGGTGCCCGAGCGCGACCTGCGTCTGCAATCGCTAGTGGTGTCTAAGGACGCGTTCGAAGCCCCGTACGTGCAGATGCTGCTGCAGTTGTTCGATCGTCGCGCGGTGGTTGCCAACCTTGTTCGCTCCAAGACGGTCTGGAAGGACAACGAAGCCAACGACACCACGCTGAGCAGCAACAGTGGCGAGTTCGGCTTCGGCATGCACCTCGGCGTGCTCTCGAAGCGCCGCAAGTTGCGGGAACTTGTGCAGAGCGTCCTGCAGACCACGCCTGCGCTGTCGCAGCGCCTGATCAGCTGCCTGCAGCGCTGGACACAGGAGCAGAAGAACGAAGTGTTGGCCGAGGAGATCGTCGTCCTCCTCGACACTGAGCGCCAGAACCCATCGAGCGATGCTTCAGTGACGTCAGAACTCTGGGAGTTGCGCGCGTACTTTGCGCCTTTGAGCCAGTGGATCGTTGGTAGCGAAGAATTTGCGCGCGACGTCGGTGTTTCCGGCGTCCACCAGGTGCTCTCCAGCGGCGAGAACGTAAACCTGCTCATTCTTGACACGGAGCCAATGAATGCACGTCGCGAACAAGATATCAAGCGACGCAAGCGCGACCTCGGGCTGTACGCCATGCAGTACGGCAATGCCTACGTCGCATCGGTTGCTCTGTACGACTCGTACTCACAGGTGCTGCGCGCCTTGAACGAAGCCGATGCGTTTGATGGCCCTTCGATCGTGTTGGCCTACGCCCCAGTGGCGGATGACATGGAACGCGCCACTCGCGAAGCAGTTGACGCTGCGTACTGGCCCCTGTACCGCTACAACCCGAAGCTTGAGGACGTCGAGGGCGAGAAAGCCTTTGCACTGGAATCTCATCGCATCAAGAAGGAGCTGCTTGAGTTCCTGGAGCGTAACAACCAGCTCAGTCTGTTTGCCAAGCAGGCGTTGACGGCGCCATCCCCATCCATTTCGGCGCAGTACAACGAAATCGGCCAGGCAGCTCTCAAGTCGAGTTTCGATGCGCTGCTGCATGGACTGTCGGGCTCGGCCAAGAAGGAACCATGGCAAACCGAGACGAAGCTGTGGATTCTTGTTGGCTCGGACAACGGCCACGCCGACGAGTTCGCGTCCAAGTTCATGGACGACGCGATTGGTTTCGGTCTCACGAACGTGGTGAAGAGCGAGATGAACGATATCACGGTCGACACTTTGCTGGACGAAGCGACAGACGCTCGTGCGTTTGTGCTCTTCGTGTGCGCCACTGCTGGTCAGGGTGAATTCCCATCGAACGCCAAGCATTTCTGGGAGGAATTGTCGGCGTCGTCGGTGACCTTGCCGCTGCAGTTTGCTGTCTTTGGTCTGGGCGACAGTCTGTACTGGCCTGGCGAAGACGAGAAGCACTATTTCTGCAAGGCGCCAATGGATCTCGATGCCAAGCTGAGCGAACTGGGAGCTCGTCGCTTGCTCGACACCGCGAAGGCGGATGATCAGGACGAAGATGGCCCAGCCACACAGTTCACAACCTGGAAGCCACAGTTCTGGGAGCAAATTGGCATTCCAAGCGAAGCAATCCACGCGCAGAGCAAGGTCAAGAAGAAGCAGCGCACGAACGAAGACATTAAGCGCGAGAGTAACTACCTCCGTGGCACGCTCGCGACTGGCTTGGAAGATCGTTCGACCAAGGCTTTATCCGCGGATGACACGCAGCTGACCAAGTTCCACGGCATTTACCAGCAAGACAACCGTGACCTCCGCGATCAAATGCGCGTCGAGAAGAAGGAAAAGGCTTTCTCCTTCATGATTCGTGTGCGCGTTCCTGGTGGCGTGTCGTCGTCGCAGCAGTACTTGGCGATCGACAAGCTCGCGGACGAACACGCCAACGGCAACATCAAGCTCACGACTCGCCAAGCTTACCAGCTGCAGGGCATCCTCAAGTGGAACCTCAAGCCTGTTGTGCAGGGCATCAATCGCGTGCTGATGGACTCGTTGGCTGCATGCGGCGATGTCAACCGTAACGTCATGACCACGATCAACCCAGTCGGCGTCTCCGTGGAACTGCATGAGCAAGTGCTTGATGTGGCGCGCAAGATCTCGACCCACCTGACCCCTGCAACCAGTGCGTATCACGAAATTTGGCTGGACAAGAAGTTGGTCGCTGGCGGTGAAGTGAAGGACTTTGAGCCGTTCTACGGCGAGACGTATCTGCCACGCAAGTTCAAGATTGCGATCGCCATTCCTCCATCCAACGACGTCGACGTGTTCGCCAACTGTCTCGGCTTCATCGCTCACATTGAGGACGGTGAGCTGTTGGGCTTCAACGTCACCGTCGGTGGCGGTATGGGCATGACGCACAACAACAAGAAGACGTTCCCGCGTCTGGCAGATGTGATGGCATTCTGCACTGTCGACCAAGTCACTGACGTCGCCGAGAAGGTGGTGGTGTTGCAGCGCGACTTCGGCGACCGCGTTAACCGTAAGCATGCGCGTTTCAAGTACACGGTGGAGGACCACGGGCTGGCGTGGATCCGCGAGCAAGTTGAAGAGCGATTGGGCTACAAGCTTCAGGAACCAAAGCCGTTCAAGTTTGACTCGAACGGTGACCGCTTCGGCTGGCACAAGCTTTCGAACGACAAGTTCCAGTACACGATGTTCATTGAAGGCGGACGCATCAAGGACACTGAGGATCGACAGATCCGCACGGGCTTGCGCGAGATCGCCCAGGCTTTCCCAAGCGTCGATTTCCATCTGACGGGCAACCAGAACTTGAGTCTCGCGAACATCAGCAGCAGTGACCGAGCCGGTGTGACCGCGTTGCTGGAAAAGTATCGCTTCGGCAACGACTCGTACTCGGGTATGCGACTCAACTCGATCGCGTGCGCCGCCCTGCCGTTCTGTGGTTTGGCATTCGCCGAAGCCGAGCGCTATCTGCCTCACCTGGTGACGCGGATCGAAGACCTGCTGGTCGAGAATGGGCTGCGTGACGATGCGATCGTGATTCGAATGACGGGTTGTGCCAACGGCTGTGGCCGACCATACCTGGGTGAAATCGGCTTTGTCGGTCGCTCTCCGGGCATCTACAACATGTACCTCGGCGCGGGCTTCACGGGTGATCGTCTCAACAAGTTGTATAAGGAAAACGTCGACGAGGAGCAGATTCTGGAAGCGCTGTCACCAATTCTGCGAGACTACGCCGAGAACCGCACTGACGACGAGAAGTTTGGCGACTTCGTCATCCGCCAAGGATACGTCAAGGCATGCAAAGCCGCGCCGCTCGTGAGCACTCGCGCAGCCGGCGCCACTTTCCATGACTGAGCGCACTCTCACCTCACGCCTCAGCTCGGAACGAGTGAGGTTTGATATCTAGGAGAATCATCATCTTTGGTGTTGATGACAACAACGTTATGTGCGTGTGAATAAAGGAAAAACTATGGGAATGGAATCATGAAAGCGACGTTGGATGGAGAGAAATGCATTCGGACTCATTATCAGCATGGTCGCCGCAGAATAGAAAGGAACGGCACAACACAGCAACATCGACAGCAAAACAGCTCGATCGCAACGAGACGTTTCTTATTATATAAACTAACGCGAACGGAAGGACCGAGGGACAGATAAGTCGCCGACTTGGACAACGCGCGATCATAGGGCTGCTGCTGGGGTGTCGATGATGCAGGCGCGGCCGACGACGACACCGCCCTGACAATTGGCCTGCAACTCCGCCACGAAGTCTGGGTCCAGGTCCTCAGCGACCATGGCAGCCTGAGCTTGCATCATACCATTGGCCGAGACAGCGGACACGGCCGTGAGCGCCAGCAGCAGCGTCAAGAAGAACTTCATCGCAGAGCTGATACTTGCTTGGTGGCAGAAGCGAGGCTGGGCACGACGATGGCGACGGGTGGGCGGGTGCTTGGTCAGATTCTGCAATGATCCTGGCCATGGACTGTAGCGCAGTCCGCGGCTCGGACTGGCAGGAGAGTCGCCACCGGTCGTAGGATTCACTGCCGACCCTTCGAGCCATGGACAGCGACGCTCGAACGCACCCAGCTGCAGGCTTCGCTTCGCTCCGTGGCGGAGCGGCGGACTCCGCCGCTTTAAGACGACGCCAACGACGCCCGGTGGCCGGACGCCGTGCTTGGGCGTGGCGTGTGGCGGCTGCTCGTGCCAATTTGACCGGAGCAGCCGCCACATACGCCCGCTGCGCGTGCAACCCCTCCACCACCGCAACGGGCGGCGGCTGTTGAATCGCTACGCAGCGCTGTCTTGCCAAGGATCGGGGACTCCCCGACGGAGACGCTGCACGTGGGCTGATGCCGTGAGGGATCACTTTCAAGTTCGCCTCAGTCCCAGCGACGCAAGGAACGAGCCATCGATCGAGTCGACACCTGCTCAAGTATGGTGGCGATCAAGTCCTCCTTCGTGGCGGCGGCTGTAGCGGTGCTTGGGCTTGCTTCCTACGCCAGCGCCGATGTGAGCGACGTGATTGATGGTAACAACGTCCCACGCTTGGTCGATACGTATGCCAACGGCCACACCATCCTCAGCCAAACCGTGAAGTCGGTGAAAGGCTGCTACGACCTCAGCAAGACCAAGCCTAAAGCCACTTGCTTCTCGTTGGTGACGCTCGCTGATGGCACTCTCACGTGTCAGGTCAAAGATTCCTACCCGAATCTTATCAACGTCAATCAGCTCCCAGGCTACGACAGCAGCGTCAAAGTCGACACCTTCGTGCTAAAGGCTGACGAAGTTAGCAAGTTCAAGACCGTCCCGTTGCCACCAGCGGCCGGCACGTGCACGGACCCGATCTACGATATCAAGACTGACGGCAAGCTCTACGCGATTGAATTGGTGAACGAGGAGGGAATTGACTGTGTCGAATGGTGCAACAACTTCAAGCGCCAGTTCTCGGCCATCTTCTTCTATCCTCAAATGTTGCTCACGCCACCAAAGGAAGGAACGACCTGTTCGTGCTTCACCACGACCACCCGTTCGGTGATTGAGCCTGGTGACTACAGTGTCTTTTGCACACCAACGCCGACGCCGGCACCGTCGCACGAGTGCGCACCATGCCACAACAAGGACAAGCCACAATTGGTCGGCTAAGCAATCAATCACGTTGTCATTCATTCCGCGGCAGCTTCGGTCTCGCATGCACGCGTGTGCGGTGTTCGTAATATTCATGTCAAACTTGGTCCTCTGTCTTTTTGTTTTGTCTAGAACTTTCGTTTGTGCCACAGGTTGTCGAGCCATTCTCTGCTCCGATATGGTCGCAACGTATTGACACAATGAGGTTGCCGATGTCTGTAGGCAATCCGTTGTGGACGGACGCAAATTGCACGGTCGTTTCCGAGCCCGACGGAATCCCATCCCCAGGATGAAAGAACGCAGGAGCCACTGCACCTCTATTGATTGTCCAGCATGTGCACGTGCGACATCCATTTTCACTTGTGGTTGCTTCCCAATCGAAACCAATCAAACCCCTTCACGCTTCAAGGCTTACTAGGTTGTGAACTCGTGGTGGAGTCTCGAATGCCATACCTGAGATATGGCACCGATCGGAGATACGATATCTCCGTTCACCGAGCTCTGCAACCCCGCTTTCGCGACACGTGCGCCATCCGCAACGACTTCTTTAACCAAGAATGGGATGATTCTTCCACGTCAAATTGCTTCACTCGTGTGTTTACTCGGTCCTGGTATCGTCATGTGCCGGAGGTGGAGGGAACGAGATGGCTCATATTTATGCGTGTCGAGGATCCTCATGGTGAACATAGAGACACTTGCCGTTCGAAAGTAACTTTAGTTGACGTGTGGGGGATGCCATTGGTAGTGAGTGATACGGCAACAAGGAAAGAGAAGATTGCATCACGTCGTCCAACAATGGCGGCGGCATCCCTCGTATTCGGCCTTGTCCCTTGCAAGTTGTCCACGAATGAAGTCCATCTTTTGCTTTTGCGCTGGTGGCAAGAGTGTTGCACTTCGACAGTAAATCCGCGAGCGCCCTCATCTTATCATGCACGCGCCACATACGCAACTGCACTGAAGCTGGCGCTCGAGATCGAGCCATGCGCGAGCAGCACAGCCAGGAAACTGCTCGTCGCTGTTGACGCAGCCAATGGCACCCCATGCCCGAGCTCTAGCACGCACGCGACGAGGTCGACGACAACCTCGAGACCAATTTGCAACAGCAACGACGTGACACTGACATGTGATGTTGATGCTGTCTCGTCGTCCGTGGCTAGCGAAAACGAGACTGACGGCAGAGCATATTTTGGGTGGCCACCAAAGAAGTAATGAATCGCGATAGAGCACGCGATGGCGACGTACTCGGCGTGCATGTCCTGGATAACGCACACACAGATTTCTATCAGTCACGCTTTGCAGAGCTCTACAATCCACGTAACTCACCGCCATAGTCTCGGCCGCTTGGAACAGCAATCGACGGTCAGACCACGCTTGCATGTTGCCTCGAAAACTGCGGCCATTTCCTGACACCCACAACCGCAGCATCGGCAACCGCGGCCGCAGCACTCTTGGTCTTGGTACGCTGCTAGCTGCAAGCACGACAGGAAAAGGGGCGACTGCGCGACCTCGACCTCGATTTCTGACGCGGCGAAGCGAGCGGTGGCGTCGCAGTTCCCAGCGCATCATTACTACCTTGCCGAGACGTACTGAAAGTTCGACAAACGCGAGCAATCCAAGCACAACCCAGGTCGAAGACGCATTACCACCGAACGCACTACTCTGGGAACGCAGCAGCACAACGCGGAGTTGTGTATCCATGAGGATTGTCGGTGTCACGACGGCGATACACACTGTGTGCGGGTGCACGTTCTTGCGCTTGAGGACGTGAAGCTTCGCCACTTCTTGCAATGCCAGCTTAAGAGCCACGCTGGCGACAGAGAACATGGTGAGACTTGCTGTCGCCCCGATCCGCGTCGCCACGTGCACGTAGACGGTGGCGAACCAAATCGCCACAAAGAAGATCGGATACCGCGTGTGCTGCTTGAGGAAGCGCTTCCAGTATGGCGCATGGTTGACGTAACCAAGTTTCTGGCCCTGCAGTGTTTCTTGCTGAAAGATGGTGCGTTGCGCGATGTCGATACAGACATGCAAGGAGTGGATGAACGCCACAACGACGTACAAGTGCGCCTTGTACTCGGTCAACATTGGCGACGGCAGCAAACCGATGCAATAGCTGCATCCCACCGCCAGTAAAGCGCAGATCGTCCACGGAACGCGCACGTGACGCACCAGCCGGACAAAGCACTGCCAAGATGTTTGGGGCTCGCCTTGTGTGTCGGTGTAGGTGAGACCTGTGAGCGAGACTGTGTCCATCAGAAAGAGCGTCACGCTCAGAGAGAGGAATGCAGTGAGCGCCAGACCAGCCACGTAAGTTGCCAGCGACTGCCGTGCCGGGCTGACGAGTGTTACGTAGTTTCCCCGCGAAAGCACGAAGCTGACAAACCACGCTGCCAAGGCACTCGCCGTGGAGTTGCGCAGCACAACCAGCAACACAGCGCACGCTCGTGCCAAGACGTGACGCTGAGGACGAGCTCGTTGCCGGCGAGGCTCAAGTCCGGGGACAGTTCCAGCAGGTACCACCCGCACACGGCGGATCCAACCGCGACGCATCTTGCCAGGAAAGACGTACGCTTCGGAGCGCGAGAGACTTCATCGACGGTGACGGCAGTCACGCGCGACGCGCCTCGGGTTCTCGGGACGGTTGTCTGGCGAAAGCAGCGTGACTGTGGGTAATACGCGCATCACAGGGTGATGCCGTATTGGGAGCGGCGCGGTCGGAAATACATCGTTTCGGTCTCGGTCCAAGCTTGCACGCCTCACTGAAGGTGGAAATGGCATGCGTCAGCCTGCTGCGAGGCGCTGGTGACGAGCTAGTTGGGCTCATTGCTGGCTCCCTCATCGTATTGTTGATTTGTCCAGCAGCCATGACAACACGTGAGTGCGCTGGCGGTGATCTATCGCAATGTGCTCATATGCTGTGACCGCCGCAGTCGCAAACTTCTTGGTCGAGTGGAATGTCATATGTTGCATCCACAGAACGTCCACGCTTGCACTGTCTGCGTCGCCGTCGCCACTTCGATGATTCTCATTAGCACGCAGTTCCCGTCTTGTTGCTCCCCTCTCAAACAAGTTCCCGCAGGACCCGGTACATCATGGCGGCGATCACTGAATTCGAGTTGATCTTAGGCGTCGCACCAAAGTTCTGCTTCGTTGGGAGTTGTAACGCCACGAGAGACCTCGTCGTGCAAGCAGAACGAACCAGCTGCGCATCAACCTTCGTGGCAAATTCCCCCCGGTCGCCACACGAACAAAGTGGCGGAGTTCCAAGCGCTGATCGAAGGCCTTCGCGCAGCACAACAGCACGACGTCACGAGCCTCAGCGTCGTCGGTGACAGCCAGGTCATTCTCCAAGCAATGGCTTCCGCCTCCCACCCAATGACCCACAGCTTAGCGCGCGTTGTGTTCGCATAGCTCACGTGTTCCCCGCTGGACATGGAAACACCGTCGTCGATCGTTCAACCGGATGGCGGACACCCTGGCCAATCTGGCAGTGGATGATAGCCACACGACGTATCACCGCTCCGCACACGACGCCTTAAGATCTGTCCTATCTCACCTTGGAATGGATCTCTGGGGAAACAGTTTTCCGGCAAACTGATGACTCGACCATAGGGCATCACTTCAGATATTAGTTACTTTTCGAGCCCATTTTTCCGTGACTGAGATCGCGAACGGCGTGCCGTTGGTGGCATCCACTGACCGAAGTGAGTAGCTACTTCACTTCCATGTTTGTTCCAGGATTTACGGTTAGCGTTTGCCGGAGAGTCGTGGCCTTCGTGTCCAACCAAGATGACGCTCAGCCAGGGATCAACACGGTTCTCGATTGGATACGGCGGCATTCATCCATTGAATTAATTCCACTGCGTAGGGTCAACTCATCTGGAGTCGGTTGTGGCAAAATCAAGTGCGGTAACAGCACTCGTTCCATACGCGCGAACGTGGGCGCTCTGACATTGAGAGCGAATCAATAAGGGCAAGATACGGGTTCGCACCAAGACCGAGCCCCGCGTGGGGCATCGCCCTGATCGTTGCAGCGTGCTTGCCATCAGCAATGTTTGGCAAACCACCATCTCAGTTTCCTAGTAAGTTCAGTGTCGGGACGTGGTGCGACGTCATTTCTACGGCAGTCGTATTTTTTCTCTTTGATGCGTACCTCGGCCATCCAAACGGCACCAACGGCAGAGACGTGGGCTGTGTCTGTCTGTCTGTAACGATCAAGCACGCTCCATCAAGCGCTGGATGTGGCAGCATCCCGGGAGCATCACGCCTGCCAGGTCAAGAGAATGACCTCGCGGAGAGGTCGGAATCTGGTTGTTCCAGCAAGGGCGTCCAGCGCTGTCCGACTGGCGTCCTCGTCAAACACATTCGACAACGCAAACGACTGTAGTGGGCAAAGCCGTGGTGGGATAGCTACATGAGTTCTTCACCTCAGCAGCTGCCTGCAATCTGCGTGGCGAGTGGAAGTGGTTCATCGTGTTCATCAGCGCCGTTGCCAAATATCCGATACACGTTGGCTACCCGCGAAACCACGCCAACGCCAACGTCAGCGTTGCAGTGCTACCGGCAGCTCATCTGCGCACTGTACGGACAGTGGCTGGTAGGTGCGATAGTTGCTGTGCCTGCCACGTATTTCGTCACTGCGGCCTCACTAGCTGCGACGGTGACGTTCAAAGCCAATCTGTACATTGGGATGGCCAGCGTCGGCTGGGTGCACGCATGTCCCACACCGACCCTTTGGTGGCTGCGACCGAAATCAGTGGCTACTTGACGTCGAAGTTCGTCCAATGTCTGAGCACCATGGCCTACGTGTCCTAGTGATTTATCAACTTGAAGCCAACAAGCAGTCACAGCAACAACCTGTCAGATTGAGATGGTGGATGGCGTCTTTTCTCCGTCAGCAACGACATCAAGGGGTTCCACAAACGCCAAGCCGACATCAGACACGCAATTCTTCTCCCGATGGCATTGAAGTTGAAGTGAAGGCTAAGTCGCCTTGCAGGTTATAGTCTGCGACCAAAGACAGCGTCGGATACAGCCCAAGCCAGAATTTCGTCCAATATCCCGATGCAAAAAAAGCAGCAACTCCAAGACACGGGAGTGCATAGCGCTACGAGATGGCTCCCTCATCGATGAGTCGAATTATGGTCGTACCAGTCAAACCCAGCCGTGTTCATCCAGTTCCACACGCGACCCATGTACGTCGAAGCAATCGGGCCAAGTGGTTGAGGCCGTTGTGGGATGCCGCTCGTGTGCTGCTCGCTGTGCTTCGCAACTCCTCTATCTGTGCAGTGGCAGTATCATTCGTTTGCTTTGTCTTGTCCCGATGCGACGCTGGGAACTCGACGAGTTCATCAGCTGTACGGTCGACAGCGACCTACGTGGCGGCGCTTTGTGACTGGTCATACGTGTTCATCAGTGCTCCTCTCTTCGTGACAGCCAGTATTTCGACAACCAATTTCATGTTCGCTGGAAGTGAAACCACACTGACGTCCCTATTCCAGTGTTACATCCGACTCATGCGTGTATTGTACATGCAGTGGTTGATTGGAGGGATCATTGCCGTTTGTGCCGCGTACTTCATCTCTGTCGCGTCACCCATCGCGACATTGAGGTTCAAGGCTAGTCTGTACATAGGGACGGCAAGTATCGACTGGGTGAACGCCTGTATCGGCGTTGCGCAGCGTGTACTGTTTCAGACTCGGGACAACGATGGACAGCGTCGCAAGCGTTCACCGTTCTGGAAGCGCTTTCTCTTGCTGCATCTCAAATACCCAGTGTTTTTCGTGGCCATCTGGATCCAGGCAGGAGTCACCCATGCAGCAACGACGGCATTGGCAGCTAGCAACCTTACTGTCTTCGCCGTCGTCACTATCGTTCTCAAGCTGCTAATGCAAGAGTCTGCCAAGCGACATATCCTGCGCAGGTCCAACGTGCATGCATTCACTGTGTACGTCGCGGTGCTCGCTCCCACAGTCCTGACCAGCACGCAACTACGGGTGACACTGCTCCGATCGCAATCAAGCTCCAGTCAAGCTCAACTGATGCTGGCGCTCGTAGGTGGGGTCGAGCTGATTGTGCGCGTCGGGCGAACGGTAACGTATCGCTGGGATCTTCGTCGCCACGCTCAAGCTGGATTATCACCTAGCAGATCAAATCAGCAGCGCTTCCATTTCAGCAGCAATCTGCAGGATTGGCAAGACCGCCGATCGCTGTTCCAGGCTGCGGAAATTCTGGCTGTAAGTGGTGAGGATACGTTGCTGCCAATATCACAGGTAACTTAAGAGGTGTTGGTGCAGGAAATGAACGCCGAGTACATCGCCATCGCTTGTTCGATTGCTATCCATGCGTTCTTTGGTGGACGCACGAACTACTCGCTGCCCCGTGTGATACTGTCGGAAAAGCGTGATACTAGCTCGGGACAATCGAGTGGTCCCAAGATCAGCGCGATATCGTTGGTATCCCAGCTTGCGATCGCTATCAGCATTGATCTCGTTTCATGCGTGATTGAAATCGCAAATGGTGTGCCGTTGCTGGCATCCACCGAAGTTAGCACTGTTCTCACGTCAATGTTTCTTCAGGCATCGATAACCAGTGTGTGTTTAGTGCTATTGCCTACGTGTCGAAGTAAGCTGTATTTCAGGTAATGGGGGAATCAGTAGAAACTTCTTTATCTGAGAAAGCTGGACATCGTTAACGCCACTTGGCAAGTCTTGCGTGCATGAGTGCTTCTCTCTTCATCATCAGCAGCTTTTTGATGACTAGCTTCACGTACATTGGCCGAGAACACGCGTCAAATTCCCCGTGGCAGTGCTTCCGACGCTTAGCTTGGGCTATGTACATTCTCGGGGTAGCCGGCGGTGTCGTTGTTGTGTGCGCGGCGTACTTCGTCACCACTGCCTCGCATTGATTTACAAAGCACATTTCTACGTCGCGATGGCATGCGCAGACTGGGTTCACGCATTGACATTGCGCGTAGTGTTGTGTTCCATACGCAAACCGTTGAAAGACGGCCACTCAACTATGTCAATCGAGTCAGCCATGTGGCAACGACGACTGTTGTGACCAGCAATTCGCAGGATTGGAAGACCGCTGATCCCTATTCCAGAATGCGGAAACACTGGCTGTAGATTCACGAACGTGCTCCGCTTGCATTGAACTCAGACTCTATTTGGTGCTGGTACTGTACAGGAAACGAACGCCGAATACATCGCCATCGCGTGCTCAATTTCCATTCACGCATTTTTTGGCGGACATGGAAACTAGTCGCTGCCACAAGCCATGCTGTCCGCTGACGACGAATCGAATGTAGCCCAGCCAAGCAGTCCCCAAATCAGCGTCATGTCATTGGTATCGCAGCTCGCAATTGCGATCTGTGTCAAGCTCGTTTCGGGCGTGGTTGAGATACCGTTAGTGGCATCGACCAAAGTCAGTACCTATTTTACCTCGATGTTCGTCCAAGTGTCGATTACCAGCATGTGCTTGAGCGCCATCACGTACGTGTACAAGTAATGCGACAATATGGAGGTTCACAAAGGTTGCCGTGATTACAACGTCAATAATGCTGACAACGAACGAGCCAGCGAAAAGTCACGGCAGCGGGTTCTCTAACTGGGGTGGCCCGACGCATCGACCGGAACAGTACGCACTGCGTGGTGGAGAGGACGTTCAGGGCCATGTCCTTCAATCACCAACTCATAATCGATGTGATGAATGTCTTTGGCCACGTCTTTCAATTGCTATATTCCAGGCAAACGTAGGAATCAGAACCAAGTGCCATCGCATAAATACAAGAGCCATCATACGCCTCACCGTCAACAGCAACTGGAACAAATCCTCACGATATGTGTTGTACGCGCGTTCTAGGCGGATGAGATGGCGATATCGTTCAAATCGGGACACGCCGTTCGCAGTTCCCCAAAGCTCACCGGATTCGAGCTCTTGTTCACTCAATGGCTCTGCGTCTTCGGCGCTTTCAAACAACACTTTGGCAGCTTCAAATGTGGGTAGTTGCTTGCTCGATCCCGTCTCGTCGTCGCTTTCGCTATCAGAGAGGGCTGGCACATCGTCCACGCTACTCAGCAGCTTGCTCGGCATTCCAGCGTACTCGGTTATACTCCACACGTCACGAAACATGGTCTCAGAGCCTTCATTTGGTAGCAAGGGCTGTGTTCGAGGACGGTCGCTTCGAGGGAGATGCACTTGATGAAGCATGAGCACACCTTGCTTCAGCACAAACAAGCTTCGACCACCGACAGATTCTTCGATGATCGCGCCGTAATTGCGCGGTGGGGTCCGATAAACGCGCTGTGGTCGGAGAACAAACCAGGATTCTGTCTCGCGCGGAGCGTTAATGCGAAGCATCGGTCGGAAACATGCGTTGGGGCGCAAGAACACGTCAGGCGCAAGCTGCTGTAGCAAAGACGCTGTACGCGTCGATGTTTTTGGTGGGAGGAAATCCTGACCATCCACAGTCGTCTTCGGCGGCTCTGGCGGCGGTCCGACGTTGTGCTCGTCAAACGCGCCGGATCGAAATGGCCGCGAGCGCTCGAGAGGGACATACGATGGCAGTGGTGGCACTTCGATCGCTTCGTGTCCGTGAACGAGAGCTTCGTTGCGTTCCTTCACTGGAAAGAACGCAAATGAATCGAACTTTAGGTCCCAGTCCGGAGGCAGCACCATTGGCTGCCAGAACTTGGCGTCTTTTTCTTCGACGATCGGAAATCCTTCGAGATAAATGCTTTGAGCTGCAATGGTTGTCGTTGGTTTGTCCTCGACCACTTTCCGCGTTCCACCGGCACTCGTGACGCGTTTGTTTGTCGCAGCAGATCTATTGCGAGCGTTTTCCCAATCTTGAGCTACTTTATCGCGAACCTGCGAGCGCGTTCGCGCGTTGCCCAGCCACTGCTTGATCTTATCGAGTCGCTTCTGAGCTCTTAATCGAATGATACATGTAGAAATGGCTCGCATCATCTTTTGCACGATGCGCTTGCGCCGGTTCCACATATCGTTCTTGTAACTTTTGAAATCTGGGACGTAGTCAGGAGTGTAGCCAGCTGGCAGGCTTGCACGTGGTGGGTCACGCAACTCTTTCGTCTGTGGAGTGTACATGTTGAACGCCTTGGATTCAATCTGGGCGCGCATGACTTCTCTTTCTCGGCGCTGGCGCTCCATTTCATTCATTTCTCGGATTTGTGGGAGGAATGCTAGTTGTTTGTCAGTGAGCAACTTTTGGCCAAGATGGATCTTGTGGCTCTGGAACTCAAGCTCTTTCTCCATCTGGTCGATCTCGGACAGCTCCTGCAAGAAAAACATTTCCTTGACTTGGCGACTCACTTGTGCTCGCTCGAGGAAACTCGATTCCTCTTGCACGAGCACTCGGAACGTGAGCACGCCTTGTTGCATCGCACTCTCGCCTTCCTCCTGATCGTTCTGGCCTTCGTGCTGACTGATGGCGAGCTTGGCTTGCTCTTTTTTCTGTTGTTTGCGCATGGCGCGATTGGCGTCGATCGCCTTCTTCAGGTCTTTTGGCTTGAGTTTGCCCGCTTGCTGTGTGAGCATGAAGTTGACGCTCGTGACAGTCGATAGGTCTTTGGGGATTTCAACGCCAGCCACTTTCTCAGGCTCTTCTTCCTCTGGTGAAGCAGCAGCGTCGTTGTGCTTCCGTTTTGATGGCGATCCTGCTGTTTGAGGACGTGCTTTGGGACTCTTTGTTGGTGAGCTTGGGGGCCGCGTTCGTGACGGCGACTTCGCCGATGCGACAAGGTCGTCCAGGTCGTCCTTACGCGCTGCGACCTCCGCCTCCAGCCGAGTGACATCAGGAGACGATGACCCGGACACCACGCAGAGCATCGGCGTGAAACCGAGCTGTGAGACCATTAGCGACACATCGCAGCGTGCTGTTGTGTACGCCAATGGCCGAAACTCGAACTCGAGACGAGCGGTGCCGTTGGCTGGGATAGTGCCCTGGAGCGGGAAGATGGAGAACGATGGGTGTGGCTTGATCAGTTGCAGCTCATACTCGAACTCGATGGGCACAGAACATGACAGGTCGACACACATCCGTGCCGTGGCACCTACAGCGACGACGCCAAAGTCCATACGAGACGGAAACTTGACTTCATTCACGACTGGGTAGGCGTGTAAAGGCACGATGCACGACCCACCGGCCTGTTGTGACGCATTGGACGAATAAGCGATCTCCTCACAGCGGACGTGGATGCAATCGTAGTAGTACTGGAACGCCTTGGGCTTGAAGGTCACAATCAGCTCCTCGTGCAGTCCCGCAGGCACAAACGTCGGTCGATCATGCGGGAACGAGACTCGGAACGTGGTTTTGGTCGGGAACGTGTACTGCATGCGCACGGGCTTCTTGCTGTTGTTGTGCACGAAGATGCGCTGCGTGTACGTCTGGTCTAGCTGGAAGCCGCCGAAATGCACGCTAGTTGGCTGTGAGTAGAGGATAGCGAGGCTCGTGACGGCCGCAGGTCGAGACGACGAGCGCGTGGACGCGCCACTAGCGCTGAGCACCGTCGCGGCCGCGCTCTGCGGGCGGGCGGACTTGGTCGGGCTCATGGCATTGGCTTTGGCCTTGGCCTGCGCCGCCACCGGCGGCGGTGAGTCCGTGGTGTTGCCCTGCCTGCCAGGATTCATCACTCACTACCGGTGGTTGTGGAACAGCACCAGCAGCGCCCAGGACGCCGGTTCAGCCCAACACCGCGCCTGCTCGTGAACGCGACTGCTGATGCCACCACAGCACAAGCGACGTCGCCGTCGCATGTGGTGGCATGGCCAAGAGTGCGCACACAGCGGTGAGTGGCCCATGTTGTTGCTATGACAGCAGGTGTCATGAAGAGAGTATCGAAAGGGGTAGTGGGGATAGTGTCGTGAACCATGCTTCATTCAGGGTAGTCTAGCATGTGGGTAGGAGTGTTTGAATGCAACCATCCAGATAGCTCGCAGCTTGCACGAAGCTATACAATAGCATACGCTAATGCGTAAAGATTGCGCATGGGGAAACATTGGCGCAATGGATGACGTCAGAACTGCAAGTCAAAGGTGCAGTTGTGTGAAATGAGCGCATTTGCCGTCGAAGGACGGAAGCGTGTTTGTGAGCGTGTTCCACGTGTGTGTGCACGCACCGGTTGTACATCACCCTGCTGCACTGCTCAGCATCATCGAGCATCGCACCTGCATTCATTGAGAATGGTGATGCTGGCTCAGCAACCAGCTTGAATGCTTTCCGCAGTGGCCGGACCAAGGAATCGCTTCGTGATCGGTTTCCGAGCTCGACCTGAAAATGGAACTTCGAGAAGGGAGGTCATGCTCACACCGACGACCAAGGGGCGACTCAGCACCGAGGGCCCGCTTTTGGAAGTGTGTACAGAGCACGGCCGGCCGACATCATGCCATCCGTCCTGTTCTGGAAAGCTTCCGTAATTTATCCGTTTCTTCCCGGGCCTCGTCTGGGGGGTTTCACTCAAAGAAAGCGTGGCGCTGCCGACAGCCAAGTCACAAGCAGACGCCGTGTAGCAAAGCAGAGCAAGAGGCGCAGCAGCACAGCGCAAGAGGAGACCGGCAATCAGTAGCAGCAGGCCAAGATGTCGGAGCGAAAAGCCGTGATCAAGAACGCGGACATGCATGAGGACATGCAGCAGGACGCGGTCGACTGCGCGTCGCAGGCGCTGGAGAAGTACAACATCGAAAAGGATATTGCCGCGTTCATCAAGAAGGAGTTCGACAAGAAGTACAACCCAACATGGCACTGCATCGTGGGGCGCAACTTTGGTTCGTATGTGACGCACGAGACCAAGCACTTCATTTATTTCTACTTGGGCCAAGTGGCCATCTTATTATTCAAGTCGGGGTAGATGGATGTATGTGCGTGTGTGTGCTCGAAGGCGACAGGAAGCGCACAGCCAACGTATATCCACACCAAGTGAGCGAGGATCCCAAACACGAAATAAAACACCACCCAACAGGGTTACCCCACCAGCCAAGCAGGCCCCGTCAGAGGACTTGCTTTCGTTTGCATCCGAGTCCGCAGCTCCCCAGTGACGTCATTCCGTGGCCATGGCCATGCAGGCAAACGTAGCATTTCGTCATTTCTGGTTTGCTCGGAGAGAACAGGAAGGATTGGCGCTGACTTCGAGGTCTTTCCACTCTTATCCGGACAAACGAACCAGATGGAAAGGCGCCGTTGTCATGGGAGTATAAGCTGCAAGACTGACTCCTTAAGTCGATGGTCACACCTCACGTACATGCTCCATGCAGCATGCGACTGTAGCGACCTGTTCTGCGTCGGCTGCGTGGCATTGCCGAACTCTTGAACTTGTGATCTAGACTGCACCCACTCCAACCGCGCTCATCCGATAGCGTCATGTTGATGGAGAAGCAAAGTTACGTCACGGTGGCATAACCACCATTGCAGCAGTGCGCATTGTTCAGATAAAGCGCTTTCAAATGATCCGCGGTCGTAGAACTTGCTTCTGCCTTTAAAGGTAGTGCTTGCATGCAGTGGATTATGGGTCACCAAAATGTGACTACTGCTTGGTTCATGATTCACAAGGCAATACTTTCAGAACGCGTCGTTGCGTTTTGCGTGACGGCTGAGCCTGCACTCTGGAAGCAACGCAGGGAAGCTCGTCAGGTGAGCGAGTCTCTTCACGCTGCCTACCAGGCAGCCCCCTCCACCCCATGGATTGCGTCCCACAGGGACGCGATTCGACCTCACACACGGCTATCGACTTCTGGATTTGCGCTGCTCGGTTCACACTGTCTGGAAAGAGCACTCGCACCAATGCTAAGAGCCGAAGTATCCCTGCTTGCATTGATCGCAGCAGCACCCAATGTTGGCGGAGAGACGATCAACGGCAACGAAGTTGTGCAGACGCTGTCGCCGCGGGGTTTGATGTCGCCGAGCGAAACTCCATTAGCGATTGCTTGTTCGCTTACGAGAAACTTGGTGGCACAGCTATCGCATTGGTAAAGAAGGCTGGTGTGGACCTATATTGCTTCGTGAAGTTGGAAGTCCCCAACCTAGTCAAGTTCAGCGCCATTCCAGGCATTGACCCGTCCTTAACAGCCGATACGATCTTGATGAACCCTAACGATGCGGGCGAAGTCACGTGGTCAGCAATGCCGCCGTCATCAGGCACATGCTCAGATCCGATTCTCAGTCTCAAGACCGAGGGCCAGGTTAGCAAGAGTGCAGACTTTCCAGGCGGAGGTAAGGGATTCTCACGCGCAAATTATTGCGGAAATGCACCCCAACCTGTCCAAGCTCGCGAGTAACGGTGAACCTGGACAGATGTGCAAGTGCCTCACGTCGGTCACGCGCACCACTATCAACCCAGGCGACTTCACACCTTTTGCACGAGCGACCACCGCCACCACCTGTGGTTATCCATTCTGGGCCAAGGAATCACCACAGCTTGTAGGCTAAGCACTATGAGGGTGCAGGCTATGGTCTCATACATGTGGTAACATCGCAATCAGTACCAGTAGGGCATTATTAGGTAATCGTGGTGCCCTGAATTGCAGATGTTGGCGTTATGGAAACAAGTGAACTTGCCTCCAAGCGTTAGATGTGTAGTGCCTATTCGTGGATGAGTCATGTCTTCCATTTGGTTGTTCTGTTGATGTTTACGTTGGTGTGTAGCATGTCTTGCGATATTTGTTCACTTCCAGACACATTCTTCGAATATTGTCGTCACAACCTCACGATTAGGGGCCATTGATTTGTTTCTCGATGTGATCTCTATTGTTCTTTACCTACTTTAAGATTGACACCCGAGTTCCTCCGATGGCCCATGTCTTTCGAGGTTGTGCCATTTGCTTCGGTCTTTGGACGTGAATTGGTCACGGATGTCATCACGACAGTCGCAGGTCCACTGCTGCTGATGTTACTTGAGCTCGAAGACGCCACAGTTGTCTTGTACTTGCGTACTGATGGACGTGTCGAATCGAGAACTGCCAAGTCTAAGTGCATCAATTCGGTGTCAGTGTTCATCATGTCGATCAACAAGTTCTTGAGCTCCTGTCCGAGGATACTCAAATCAAATTCGCCTTCTTCGTTCTTCATCCATTTCTCGACTTCCTTGCGGAGTGCTGCAAGCAAGCTTGGATAGCGCTTTGCCGCCATCTTGCGGAAGCGCTCCTCTTCAAGCAGGCGCAGTGAGCTACCAAACAACCGATTCTTCTGGCTGGCGTTGGCTTCGAAGTCACCAATCTTTTTCTTAAACTCGTTGATTTCGGTGAACAGTCGCATAATTTTCTGCAAGGATTCCAGACGCCTTTGTGCGCACTGGATGGTGCTCTTCACGATTTCGACGTCAGAGATCGATTGCTTCAGGCGCATCAATTGTGCTCGACCAAACTGTGCTGAATATACCCGTCCGAAGTCTTTAAAAAGAGGGTCGGATTCTGAGAGGAACGAATGGGTGACCGATTCGCCATTTGTCGCTGGCGGTCCATCGTTGTGTTGCTTCAGGTCAGCGGACGACGATAGGATGTATCGGGCCAACGTCGCGCGCTTTGAGTTAAAAGATGTGTCGTCACTGCCCAAGAAGAAGCTGATTCGCTGTGCATCCGTTTCGATACCAAACGCCACAAAGCCATCATTCAGCGAGAACAGTAATGCTCGAATATTGCGCTCCATCGCAGTTGGTAAATCTCGCAAGCGAGCTTGTCCACTCTCCAGCGCCCTTCGCGTGCATCCGTAGTCTAGCACTGTTGACTCCATGAACTCTTGGTTGTGGTTTCTCGCGCTTATTCCGCAAACTGCGGCATCCATGCCAGTTATCGCGGCGGCATCTTGGCTAATCTTGTTTGCCTCTTCCAACGTCGAGTACAAAAACGAAAGAGCGTTCGTTCGACCATCATGCACCTCGACGAGGTAATCACGCACCAAGCCAAGTGTTTCCAAACCTTGATTGCTCACATCCATCTGACCTCCCTTTTGATGAATCCACGCACAGAGATCGATGAGTCGGTCACTTCTGTCCTCGGAACCAAAAAATTCCGCAGTTGCTCTTTCCATGGTTGAGATCAACTCCTCCCGTGTGAACTCCATTTGTTGCAGTCGAGCGCGGATATCTTTTGCCATTGATTCTGCTTGAGTAAGTCGCTTCGTTTTCTCGTTCCAGAGTGCGCTAAGAAGCAATTCATCAGCCTTTGACGCCTCAACAGACAGCTCAACGCCAACGGCATTGTTGAAAACAGCATTCCATTCCAGTGGTGATTCTTCGAGTCGAGCTTGACACCGTTTCAGCTGCGCTAGTTCGCGTGGAACATGTGAGAGATTGATGTGTTTCAGATCATCCTTGGGCGCGTATCGGAAATCGTCGACGTTTTCAATTCCCATGCTGGTCATCAATTCATGCACGGATTCAAGTCCGCGGGTACGAGTGCTCAAACGTTGAACCACCATATCCTCGAGGAGTTTATGGACGGAGTGCAGATATCGCTCTTGCTCGAGCAGTGTACGACCAGCGACAACGTGTAAATCCTTCAAATCCACGGGATCGGTCACGCATAGAATTCGCTCGAAGCACTTCACGCTGCTATAGGTTCGGTCAATGCTCTCACGCAGTTTGTCTCGTGCAGCCTCCAATGTTTCCAGCTCCTCAGAACACTTCTGCATCAGCAAGGCATTAATATCCTTAAACTTGCTTGCTTGTGTTTCCTCGTTCAAACCAAGATCGCGCCATATTTGTTGGCATCGCTGAAGCAATCATCAAACAAAAAAATTAGATTTCCAGCGTCCCAATCCAGTGCATCTCCCATTGCACTTACGTCCATCATCTGGAAAGCTTCTTCTTTCATCTGTGACTCTTGCACTCTCGATTCTAGCAGGTCGATCTTCGCTCGCAGTTCCTTGATTTCCGTGTCTTTTTCACTAAGTTTCGCATCAAACTCTTGCTTTTGCTGAGCTGGGCTTGACTGAGCGGATCGCAAGGATGGACTGCGCTCTTCAGCGTGCGAGAAATTGAATTGGCTCATCATTGCCAAAGTCGCTACAATGTCTTTTTCATGCTGCTCTTTCATGCTTTCCAGTTGGCTTTCATATTGCCGAACGATCTGTTGAGATTCACCTGGGTTGTGATCTTGATCTTCTCTTTTATCAGCTTCAGTTGCTCGCTCGTCATCGAATGTGGCCAAATGCAATCGTTTTTGACGGTACAATTCCTCGAAAGCGCACTTGACGAGGCTTTTGGCTGTATTCATGCACGTCAAGGAGTTGAGCAGATTACTCATGTTGTTCTTTCTGTCCTGTTGCATCTTGATCGCTGCCGTGAGGTGACGGATATTCTCTTCGCACTGCTGAAGCTGCCTCTCATTTTGCGAAATGAATTCTTGTTCCGTGAGCGTCACTCCTTGTTCGGCTGAGAATGATGCCCAGCCGTTCACAATTTTACGGAGTACTTCGCCACGGCACCGCAGTTCTTGCTGCAGTGATGCTCCAAGGTCTTCTTCGTCCAGCGCATTCTGCAGATATAATACATTTAGCAGCTTATCACAATAGCGAATCAAACAACCGCATCGAAAATGTACCTGAAGCTCATGCAGCATTTCTTCAGCGATGTGACTTGCGGATTTCTCCTGCGCTGGGCTTGAAATTCCACCAGGAAACAAGTTTGATGGAGCGCGAGCAATTTGGGCCTCGGCATCAAGCTGGGACGCCATGTCTCGCTCCTCATTGTCCAGGAAGCGCGCCAAGCTGCTGAACTCGGAGATTCCGAAACGTTGCTGCAGAAACGGTGCAATGCTTAGCGTCAGTGATTTGAACCGATGGAAACTTTAATCAGCCCTCTCCCATACCTTGATTTCTGCAGAACGGAAAAGAAGATCGAGCGGGTTAGAGTCTGGGATACCACTTGGTGCAGATTGGCGAGCATCTCGGATCATCTCGTGCTTCGTCTTCAGCTCCCGTCGACAAGAATCTGCATGGGCCTGGAGTTGCGTGAAAACGACTTTCTTCGTCGCACTCAGTTCCGATAATTCTTCTTGGAGGACTCGCTCGCGAGCTTGACCGACTTGCAGTTGTCGTTGTTGTTCTTCCCATTTTCGGCGGCGCGAAACTTCTTGCGGTGCTGGCTCGACGTCTGATGCGAGCCAAGTGGCCATTTTGTTAACCGCAACCTGAAGTGTTTTTATCATCACCTCTTTTCGGTGAATTTGAGAATCGAGAGATGCTAGTTTCGCTTCGAGCGTCTTGCTTGTTTGTGCCCAACGCTTGCCAATATCTGGTATCTCGAGGGTGAGCGAGATGATATGCAACATTCGACTCAGATTTTCCACCGAAAAGGCGACGTCTGCTTTGCCTTCGTACGTTCGCCGATTACCGGTCGCTTGGGCGTTTTCTTCACAAAACGAGAACTCCTCACTACCAGAGTCCGTGGAACAGTTAGAACCGTCGATGCCGCCGCTTCTGGATCCCGTAACGTTGAACAGATCGCTGCGTTCGTACGCAGCAAGCATATCACTGAACGATCCCATGCCACCAGAAGCCGCCAACTGTTCCAGTTGACGAAGATATGCCAGGACTTTCGGCTCCAAGAGCAAATTCTCAATGGTCATTTCGAGCTGTGCCGGAGTCGTTTTTCCCCTCAGATCCAAGAATCGTGACTTGACCAGCTCACGACGAAGAATCTCATTCATCGCCTTCAGGCTGATCAGTTCAGCCGATCGACTGTCGATGTTTTTCACAGCCTTGTTTTGAATGTTCTTGGCTCGATTTGCGTACTGCAGAGTATTGAGGGTCTCGCTTGCATTGATCTCCGCCGGTGAGATACACGCACTGTGTCAGCACACGATGAAATCAGCTATGTAACTGAACCACTTGCCAAACAACACATCGCCCTGAGACTTACATGAATAGCGTCCTGCTGTTGCCACCCAAAGCATCTTGCAGGAGGCGCGTTAGCTTGGACGAGCGATATGGAACGTGGGTATGAGGCCCAGCTTTCCGTCGCTCGTCACTCAAAGCGTTGATGACGTTTCCGAGTGCCAAGAGGCCGACGTTGATTTGAATGCCTTCTTTCATTCGATTACCCGCCGCTTGTGTCTTCTTGAGGCGTTCGCTGCCAGCTAGATCGACGAATGTCAGCTTGGCCGTCACGGTACCTTCTTCGTTATCGGCATCATCGGGATCTAGTTGCTTCATTGAAGAAGGTTCAGCAAGCTTGTTTCGAGCTTGTACGTTGACAGTCGGAGCCGAGTTCCGGCGGCCTGTCGTCGATGGGGTCGATGGCTTTGAACGAGGTGCTACTTGCCGAGACACACGACGCACCACCTTGACAGTGTAGACTGCATGAGAGCGACTGGAGTGTTCGTTCATTTCGGTTGTGGCTGTGATACGTCGGACACACCCAAGGCGCATTTGCTCCAGCGCCTCCATTCGCGTCGAGACTTTGACCTGCAGCGCACCACCACCCCTCCGTCAGCACAGCTTTCGCAGACACGAGTTTGCTTCCAAGTACCTCAGTCAATCCCTGCACCCACACGCCACTTTTGCTTTCGCGCAGAACAAGGTTCTCCGGTGCCTCTTTACTACCAGCGCTGACACCAACGACGGCAATGTCAGAGCTTCGGCAGCAAGCGTACTGCCATCCAAGGCAGTGACTCACCTCTCGCTGTCCAGCAAATCGTGGATTTCTTCACCGTAGATCTCAAGGAACGAGACCGAAATCTGTGTCGTCTGTGGATCATCCGCCAGCCGCGCAAACAGCTCGTGCAGGAAGCGTGGAATGAGGCCTTCGTCTTCATCGACAACGTCAGTCCTCAGCGACAACGCCGGATCTTCTTGGCTGACAATACTGTGACGAGGACCGATCTTGGCAGACGTGTGGTTGCCCATCGTGAACGTCTTGCCTGATCCCGTTTGGCCGTACGCAATGACCGTCACGTTGAAGCCCTGGAGGAACGAATCCATTTGAGGCTGCAGCGCTGTCGCGTACAGATCTACGCATCGCACCAGCCAGCCACCTCGTTATATAATCCACTGTGCTCAGCCATATCCAGCAGGCCGTGGCTCACCTGTTTGTGTGGCGTACAATGGAAACACATTGTCGAACCTGCATTATGCACACACGTGGCGTCGTCGTCACCGTCAGTATCGACCACCCAGCGCAAGCACGCAGCGCCAGCGCCAGTTCGATCGCACGTACGTGAAGCACTTGTTGGCGGTGGTGAGGCACACGGCGTTCTCCTGCGCCTGGACGCACACGGCGGCGTTGGCCGCGATCTCTTTTGGCAGCAGCGGCCGGATGCGGATGGCCACCTGCACGCTGCCGTCCTTGCGCTCTTCCACGCGCTCGTTCACGGCCGGAGTTTCTTGGTTGGTACTGCTGCTGCTCGTGGGACTCATTGTCGCTGCCATGGCGAGTGCCGCGCCCTTGAGAGACGCACCGAGCGAGCGCGCCGTCGCCACCTCCTTGTGCACGGCCTGCCGACCGTCGCTTTGATCACCGGCACTGCCTTTTCCAGGCCGCAAACACCCAAACACCCAGATCGGTGGACCAAGGCACACGCTCTGCCACCAGTGCTTCCGACCCGTCACACTCGCCCGATGCTGACCATCAAGCCCAAGGTGATGGTGGATTGGTGGAAAAGGCAGTCTGGTGTCACAATACAGACAGATACCGCGTTGTGATTGGCTGACTCGAACGCTAAAAAAAGTGTTCTATTTTGGTGTGGCTCAGTTCGTTCACATCTGACGCCGATATGGCAGCCATGTCGCGCATGGATGCGCTGGGTGTGATGACCAGCAACCTGCAGGCTCGGGCCAAGACAGACGACGCTGCATGTACTGCGCGCAATGAGAACGACGACGACGACATCGATGACGCCGGCGACGGCATCAGCCACATGGGCACCCCGACGGCGCTCTTCCTCTGCAAACGGAGCTTGTCGTGTACGAGTGGCTGTGCGCGTGCGACCGACGCTGCCTCATGAGCAAGACAGCTCTCGCCACACGCGCCTGTGCGTGTTCCCAGCCGAGCAGAATGCCAACGGAGTGCAATTCAAGCACGAAAACCAGACCAAAGTGTTCACGTAGGGAGCATGGGCTACCGCTTGGATGCATCGATACGTGGGTACTGACGGCACTGCTTTTGAGCAGTTACGACCATGTGTTCCATCAGTTTGCGACACAAGAAGGTAAGCGATGTGATCGTTTGCGTGCTTGGCTGCTGCTCAGCGCGTGTGTCGATCGCAGACGTGTACTTTGGCGCGCTTCAGTCGATGGTCGCCACGTTTCTGGACGGGTACAACACCACGGTCATCGCATACGGTCAAACCGGGTCTGGCAAGACATATACGATGGGACACTCAATGGATAACTCAGCAAGGCAGCCAGGAATCGCTCATGTGACAGCATCGGATGGACTGATGCCTCGTTTTCTGAGCGATTTCTTTGCTGCGCTCGACCAGGAGCGATCCACTGAGCGATCCACTGAGCGATCCATCCGTGCCTCGTTCCTCGAAGTCTACTGTGATGACATCCACGACTTGCTGGATGAACGTCGGGAGAAACCGCAATTAATAGTGCGCGAAGACGTCAACAGCGTGTATGTGGAAAATCTGACCCAGATTGAGGTGAAATCCTTGGAGAAAGCGCTTCAGGTGCTCAACCTAGGGCGACTTCGACAAGCGCGTGGGGCAAATGCTTTGAACGATCAGTCGAGTCGCTCCCACGCAGTGTTTACGATGGAAGTTACTCGAAAGAATGGACTGGAAACCAAGAAGGCCAAGCTAACTTTCGTTGACCTCGCTGGTAGCGAGCGATTAAAGAAGACACATGTCGAAGGTACTCGACAGAAAGAAAGCATGTCCATTAATGGTACGTGCCACAGCTTTCTGTGTCGATGCGTTATTGTGCTGAGAAGATTGGTATTTTCCACGCAGTCGGATTGCTAGCTTTGGGAAACGTCATCAATGCCCTCGGAGACGACAAGATTACCCATCGAAAGAGCGATTCTAACGGACAGGGGCCTCATGTGCCGTACCGATCGTCCAAACTCACAAGGCTCCTCCGGGATGCGCTGGGTGGCAACTCCTCCACACTGTTCATGTACGTACAGGGTGTGCTCTTTCGCTAGGGGGCTGAGTTGACCAGTTGTGTCTTGTTCGACAGCGCCTGTCTCTCACCAGTGGCCGCAAACGCCGGTGAGACGCTTTGCACGCTTCAGTACGCGAATCGAGCCCGGAACATCCAGAATCGCGCTCAAAAGAACGTCGAAGTCAAGACTATTCCGAGAACTCCGAGCCAGATTGAGATCAATCGCTTGCAAGAGGAAATCCTGAAGCTGCAGCGCCAGCTGCACGAGCAAGGCTCGCCGTCATCGCCGTGCTCTACTCACTCGTCCCACCCGCCATCACCCACAGAAGCGCCGGTGGTTCCAATTTCACTTACAACCATGCTATTCGCCTCAAAAAGCGACAGCATTAGGTCGCAGAATGTGACCGATATCGGCCTCATTGGTCAACAAGAAGTGAACGAGCACAACACTTCTGACAATGTTCTGAAACCATCGGACGTGCTGCCACCTCCGCAAGTTCAAGACTTTTCTCTCGAGGCTGCTCCAGAAAATACCAACGCTGAAGAAGCCGACGTCAACCAGAACGGTTCGACATGCCCGCCATCGCCAATTGAGGAAGAAATAATTGAAAGTGAGATGGTCATGGGAGACGAATCTGTCGCATCGTGTCAGCTCCAGATGGATGAGGACACTGTTATGGAGACAGTACCGAAGCAAAAAAGCTTATCCACTCCCGATGACAGTGATGATGTGTCGGAGTCTCGCGAGCACGAGCAAGATCGACTTGATGAGTGCAGCGGAGTCTCACACAATTGTGAGATGAGCTCAGCAGGCCATGATGGTCCTGAAGCAGCAAAACTCGTCTCAGAGCCTCAAGATGATCAAGCACGAGACGCACAAAACGAAGTGATGGCTGCTGCCGAGTGCATGCACTCGCCTGCAATTGTTCAGAACGAGCGTGTTTCCACTCTGACAGCAGATGCAATGGCGAATGGTCTTGCTCAAACGACATCGCATCTTCTCGAGCATGATTGCGAAGCCCCGGTAGAATCATCGACATCCGACAGAAACGGCGGTGAAGCCAAGGTCACCGGCTCGGTTGCCGATGAAACAGACGTCAACGTCGATGGTACGTTTGATAGCGTGTGCGAAGACATCATCAACCCACTCTCTGTGCCATTGCCATCGGACCTTGATGACCTGGACGAGTTCATGGACTGCGAGGAAGATGATGGTGTGGTCGAACTGTTTGCCTGCCACACGATGCTGCAACCGCGTGCAAACGACGACGATCCGAGGGACCCAGAGGTCACACAGGTCATCGAACAGGAAGCAATCCATCAAGCTCCAAATGAATCTGGCGACAGTGGATTAACCAATGTCTCACTACCAGACGATCGCACAGAAATCGCCGACGCGCACGCCAGCGACCAGTCTGCAGCAGCAACGCAAGCATCAGACTTTGTGTATATTCCTCCTCCGCTGCTTGGGTGCAATCGACGACCAAGCGTGACAACGCCACAACCGAACGTCAACACAGTCTATCAGCGACCGGAAACCCCTCGGCGTCGTGGCTCAGCCACTCGACCGATCAAAATCATTGCATTCGATGACCAAGTGGCTGCATCCAGTCAATCATCCCGCACACAACGAGTCGACAACTTACTCGAGGTACGTGGAGATTCCCCATTCTCGACAGCACAACAAATTCGCGTCCGTCTGACGCGTACGCTCTCTCTCTATTGTCTCACTGCAGCGCCTGCGCTGGCTTGGAGAAGACCAGTTTGGTCAGCTACCGGCGTTGGACTGTGCTGAGGACAGCGCCATCGAGAAGCTTCTTGTGACACTTGAGGCTGTCCTGAGTGCTCATGAAAAACAGAATGAACGCCTTGACCGGCTCGAGCGTCGATGGCAACGGTTACTGAAGACTCTAGGTAACAAGAAGTCACGGGCTGCTGACCGTCTGGGCAAGTTTAGTGCCAGTCATCGCGAGTCTTTTGTCCGCCAGCAGGTCACCAAATGCGAGCGCAAACTCGCCAAGAACTTGTATATGCGCGTACTTGCTCGGCAGGAGCTAGATCAGCTGCTGGAAGAGGCTAGTTACGACGGGCATCTCGACGTGGACTCAACGCTGTTTCTGAGCGAAGAGCAACTCCGGATTTGTCGGGGCTGGAAGGGCGGTAGCAGTGACTGTGAGAACTTCCAGAAGGAGCTATTGCCGTTGCTGCTCAACGGATTTTTGTCAGCGTCTTCGGACGAAGTCGAGTCGGAAAGGATAGCTTTAATGCAGCTGTAGGTGAATAAACAACACGTTGCAGTTTGTCAACTTCTCGTGTTAAAATCCTCTCTCGGATGGCATACTTTAGCAAATAGGTGGCATAGATAAGGGGAGTCGTGACCGATATTGCGTTCAAAGAGATCAACCGAAGATTCCAAATCGGTGCGGGTTGAACTTGGAAATGTCGAGCTGTGGTCGCACGCCAGTGATCTCATCTGCCAAGAGCGCCGCAGCGCCAAACGACATGGTCCAGCCTTTAGAGCCATGGCCAGCGTTGACGTAGAGATTAGAGATACGGGTTCTTCCAATCAGTGGGACATCGTCTGCCGTCACTGGTCGCCAGCACGTGTGAGTCTTCATTTGATCCACGTTGAGGTATCCTTCTGGGAATAGCATTTTTGCTTGAGATAACAACCAGTCGAAACGGCGTTGGTTCGACTGGTTTGCTGGTCGTTGCTTGGAGAAGTCGACACCACCTGAAATCCTTAGCATGTTGCCGAGTGGGGAAATGAGTGCGTGACCACCAGCGTAGATGTTGTACAGTGGAGCCTTGAAGCCCTCGTTTACTGGAACCGAGATGATGTAGCCCTTGACTGGATAAATGCTCAGGCTGATGCCAGCTCGCTTCGCGAGTGGCGCCGTGCCGTTGCCGAGCGCGAGGACGAACTCATCTCCCTCAATTAGTGATCCTCGTCGTGTCTGAAGCGCAACGACTTGCTTGCCGTCGGTGAGGATGTCTTGCACGTCGGTGTTGAACCGGAACATGACACCTTCGCGCGAGCAGAGCTTGTAAAGCGCCTGGCACATTTTGTGGACGTCGCCTAGTTATGCAAGAACGAATGAGTTAGAGAGAGGGGCTGATGGCATGACAAGACTGAATCTGACAAACGGGAGACATACCGTTTGTACCAAAACTAGACAGCAATGCCCCAGGCTCGTACACCTCAGGCAGCAGCGACGGTTCGAGGTTTTTGGCTTCAATGTGGTTCAAAGGAGTCAGTTCCATACCAAGCTCGTCTAGGTGCCTCCTGCGATCGGATGCCAGGACGGCGTCATATTCCGCTGTATGACGGAACACCTCGATGGTGCCCTTGGCTGTCTGATCCATTTCTAGGTCTTCTTTTCTGTTCTGCAACTGGAGTTCTCGTAGCTTCAGCATACTGTAGAACCCCAGCTCACGGATGGTGCGGCTGTGCTCGTCAGCACGCGTGCGTTTGCAATTCATGAGGAACTGGAAGCCCCATTTCCAGAAATGCGGGTCACGCAGTGCGCTGAACTCGATTTTCACCGGTTTACCAGCGAAGCAGCCCGACCGACTGTTTCCAGAGGTTGCTCGCGATGCCGTGGACATCTGACTGCTCTGCAGCTCTCCTGCAGCCGCTGCAGGGCCATTCGAGGTGTCCACAGTGCTCTGCTCGAGCGTCGACTGATTCAGTCCAGACTGCTCCAGCTGTGTGTAGATGGTCGCACGAGTGGTAGGTGCGCCTCCACGAGCTGCCTTTGCTCGCCGCAGCAGTCCAAAATCCGCCCACGACGAGTACAGCGCTGGATCAAGGAACGCGCCATTGCAGTAGCTCACCTGCGTGCCCACGGCACTCTCCTTCTCAACGCACAGCACTTCGTGTCCTTGCTTGGCCAGGTAGTAGCACGTCGTCAACCCAATGATGCCAGCGCCACACACGATCACACGCTTGGATGGCGGGCGGCCGCCCACACTTGGTTCCATCTTGACGTGTTCCGGCAGCAACGGTAGTTTGCGATTGGCTGCAGTGCTCAATGGCGGCGCACGGCCTTTCTCAATGGCTGCATCCACCGACGCCGTCGTCTTGGTGGCACTGACGACCTCGAGGTCGCGCAGATGCAGCGGCAAGTCGGCGACCGGGACGCTGGCCCTCGGAGCGGGCGTCGCAAGCCCCGTCGGCGCCGTCAAACTCGCGCTGCTGCTACTGCTGGTCGTAGTCTTGTCACTTGCAATGGAGGTCGAGGTCGAGCCGAGCGAGTCGAGTCGCAGGCGCCGTGGTGCCGTGGATAAAGTGGGCGCTGCTTTTCCGGCGCCGCTGTTGCTATCGCTGGCACTGACACTGGCGCTGGCACTGGCCCTCGCGCTGGCGCTGGTGCTGGCGTGCGTGGCGTCTGCATGTTGCTCGGCCATGGGCTTGGGCTTCGCCTTGGTTTCCGCCACTTCCGATTCCGCTCTGCGAACGTTCGCGCTTTGCAACTTGCACCAAAAGGATGCGCTGCTGAAGTAGCACGATGACCGTCCGTCGCGCTACTTCAGAGATACGCCTTGTGAAGGTGCCTGACTCTTCCTGGGAGTCAATTCACCGTTCACGACCAGTCCGACTCTCTCACTCTCTTTTGGCCTCGAGTGAGTCACTCGAGTTGACGAGTTGACGACGCCGCCCATTCGACCAAGCCAACAGCGCATGAGACGCCAACGACGAACGCGCGATCGCGAGCGGACGTTGGTCACAGCGAATTATTGGCGATTGGTTGCGCTTTGACGCATGCAGAGCAGACGCGTCGCACGCTGAGAAGTGAGGCTTCGCTGCCATCGATGTCCACCCATTCATTTTGGGTCACTGGATGCATGCATTGAGGCTGCTGGAGGAAGGACGCAGTCGAGTTAACAGCGGGGGCTGGTGAGATGAGCTTGGACCAGGTCGCGCTTGCGCGCGCCTGCATTGCATTCGGCGGCTGCGGCTGTTGGTCACGTTGGCGACGGATGGCGGAGAACAAAAGTCCCAGAGGGAGGCATGTCCGTGGTGACTGCTCGATGACCATGTGAACGGCTACCCGTAGATTATTGAACGAATATACAATATATTGATTGGAGGTGGAAGTCAATTTTTTGCCACATGGGTTGGTGGCGCTGTCATGAGCTTGAAGCGTCGCGATGGCTCGCGAGGACGAGCGCGACGATGCCCGGCGCCGCGGCGCGAGCGTGTCTGCCGCGCCACAGCCCACGTACGGCCGCACTGGTGCGCGCAGTGAAGAGCTGGAGAAGCTGCTCAACTCGTGGGGGATGCCGCACAACGCCGAGTTCGTGCCTGTGCAGCCGTACAACGCCGAGAAGATGATCGATGAGCTGTTGGCGTCGACGTGGGAGGCGCCCAGGCCGCGGAAGGGCAGCCAGTTCGCCAAGGTCGACGAGGCGTCGGGCAGTCCTGGCGCACTGGCGAAGGCTGCGTCGTTCTCGAAGCAGACGGCGTCCATGAACGAGCTGAATACGGTTTTGGTCGAGTCCATCGAGCGCCTCGTCAAGCACCGACAGGGCATTGCTGAGCGCATCGCCACCCTGGAAAAGGACAACCAGAAGGTCACCAGCAAATACCAGGAAGGGCTCAAGAGCCCAGAGCTGCTGCTGAATGTATGTGTTGTTCTTGGATGAGTGCTGTGTTCCATGCTGGTCTGACTACCTGATGTTGCGCGCTTTCTCCAGAAAATCTGCGAAGAGATGGAAGATCTCGAGGAGCGCTTCACCAAAGTGAGCTCGACTGCTGTGTCTATTGGCGACCGTCTGTCGACGCTGGATCGAGAACGATCGCGTGTACTGGAGACGGATGAGCTTATGGAGGCACTGCTGGCGCTTAATGATCCCGCGAGTAAGACCATCAAGTCGAGCAATCGTTTGTTCAACACACTTAGAGACAAGTCCCAGCTTCATGAAGCGTCGCGAGCAATCAAAAAGATGCTTGTCTTTTCAACCGAGCTGTCATCCCCAGCGATCTCGCTAGCGGTCACTGAGATCGAGCACTTGAGTCAATCCATTGAGACCGACTTGCTCAATGAATTTAGCGAAGCTCAAGAGAGATCGGACGAGAAGACCATGAAAAAGTGCGCAGTGTCGCTGATCGAATACAATGACAAAGAGAAAGTTGCAGATCGCTACGTCTGGAACGTGTTCAAGGACAAACTTGCGAAAAGTATGGAATCTCGATCTGGATCTGTGTCATCGCTCGATCCGATCCAAGACCTCGAAGCTCTCTTCACCAAAATCCACGCGATTTGCAAGGAGCAGTTTGCAATCATCGATCACGTATTTCCGAAAGCTGCGTGCAATTCAACCCGCGAGCTTTTGGTTGAGCGCTTGTTCAATGACCCAGCTTTTGGAATCATGTCATGTCTGGAGCAGTTCTTGACGGTCCGCCACATGTCAATCAGCTCAACTGAAGCCAGCGCACCTGATGGACCAAATCCCGAATATGTGCGCTTGCTATGTGCTGCGTACGAGAAAACCTGCGACTTGACGACGACCCTCGAAGCTTTGGACTTTGGTAAACAGCCATCGAAGACAAACAGCGTGCCGTCGTCCACGACTCCACCTGCACCAGCGAGTAACAACGATCTCAATGGAGAAGACGAAGAAAACGACCGCGAGCGCATGCGCACATTCCTGAACCTCCAACTGCATTCGCTCTTTGGAAGTCATCGTCAACGCTACTACAGGACAGAATTGGAGCTGGCGCAGCATCGATTCAAAACTATCTTTACCGACGTACGTTTTCCTCAGCAGTTGACTGCGAAGCAGAAAGTGGCGGCAACAAAGTCCAAGGCGGCAGCCGCCAAAGCCGGTGACGCGAGCCTTGCAACTCCTGCAACACCGTCATCAGCTTCCAGCGTGACTTCATCCAACTTTGAAAAAGATGGAATCCTCAATCCGGCAGAGACAGCCTTGAGCTATTTCGAAACGCTGTCGCAAATTGTCCAGGACGATGCGATCACAGACAAATATTCTCAAGTGCTGAAGGAATCAGTCTCTCGCTGTGATATCATCCTCAAAGATTGTGAGATGCGCGGTGAACTGATCACGAAGCTGTTTTCGTCTTACTGCGCAGGTTTTGCCGATGAGTTCCTTGTGGTACGTTGGAACCAAATTCCAAATCACGAGAATGATGAATGGCTGACTATTCGCCACAGAAAATTGCTGCAATGAGCAACGAGCTTCTTCAGCAGCCATTGCTGACGAGCGACTCAGCCCGTCAATACTTCGGCATATTGGAGGTATGTCCACGTCTCGATTCATACGTTTTTGTGGCCTCGTGTGATGTGTGGGTTATTATTTGTTCGTACAGCACGTCCTTGAACGCATCGAGCTGTTCGAAGAGCAATTCGATACTGTGATCACGCCCTTGCAAACCGATTCCCCAACGCAACAAACGTAAGACCATTGATAGCGATAGGCGATTGACTTGCACCAACAAAATGCCAAACACCTGCGTGAATGCTCAGAATTGGCTACGAGATCAAGCGGAAATCTCTCGACAAACTGGAAAACGCGATTGCAGCAGGCTTGCAACAAGTATTCACAGTCGTGGAGAAGCACCTGAGTAACATCCTGGCGACAACTCAAGAGAAAGCCGATTTCATTGGAAGTGAAGCCAACATGTCCCTGTCCTGCTCTCGAGCCTGCAAGCGCTGCGTCGACTACATGCAGCCACTGGTCAAAATAATCTCCGAAGTGCTGGTATGTAATCAATCGCATGATCAGGGAGGTTATCCCTTTCACTTTCTCACGTGTCTGTATTGTAGCTGGAAGAGAACCGCGACCGGTTTCTCATTGGTCTCTGCACTATCTTCAAAGAGTTATACCTCCAGCACTTACAGAAGTATCGCTTCGATCCCGACGGCGCGTGCATGCTGCTTCGTGATGTCAACGCGTACCGTCAGATCTTTCGCTCGTATCGCCACGTGGCCATCGACGACATCTTCGACATTCTGCACGAAGTGGCCAACATCTTCGCTCTGCCTCCGGAGAACTTGGGCGGTTTCGTCCGCGACGGCAAGCTGGCGACGATGAACAAACAGAGTCTCATGGACATCATCAAGCGACGCTGGGACTACAAGACACAAGGGGACAAGATCCTGCTCTGACCGTGACCTCCCTCACCACCCGGCGCCCTTACAGGCTCTTCGAATACAGTTCGTGCTTGATCGCAGCACTGCGTTCTTCCAGACGTCTCGAGTTGGGTGGATCCACGCGCATCGTGTAGTTGTATCGTCGTCGAAAATCTTTCTTCTCGGTCAGCGAGCGCAGCGCAAAGTAATACTTGGCGTACACGCTGGCTGAGATGTAAAGGTCCCATTGAATGTGATGCAGGAAGAGACGTTCCAGACGATTGATCGAATGCAACGGATACTGCGGATAAATATTGCTGATCTCGACGTTCCACGAGCTTAGATCTTGCCATACCTGGTGGGCAGCACCACACACACACACACAGCGAGATCATGTCAGTCCGCGTTTCAAGCGTGCAACCACCATGATGGAACGGCATAAACTCATACCTTGGAGGCAAGCAACAGCCCACAAAGGACGATGGGCTTCCATGTTGCGGCTAGCAGCGGCACGCTCGCTTGCTCCATGAGGCGTTCGATGTAAATGAGACACACGATGGTGCACTCGGCGCTGAGTTGCGCCTTATTGAACAGGTTCTTGCAAAAACGGAAGATCTCGTCGACGCTCGGCACGTGGCACTTGGACGTGATCTTCTCCATCGCATAGCTCGTCATTGGATGGACGCGTGGTAGTCGAATGTACGTGTATTTGAACTGCGGCGTCACGAAGTGCTCTTCCCGAAACAGCTCGTCCACGGGCAGGTCGATCAGTTTCGGCGACGCGATGCCTCCAGGGTGGTTGGCGTCCCCAAACGACACGCCACTGCTGTCGGCATACTGCGAGCCCGTGGTCTTGGACGCGCTGCTGCCATCGTCCGTTTGTGCGTGGGACGCCGACGCCGAGCTGCCATTCGCCGTGGCCATTGAGCTGCTGGCCCCCGACTGACTGGCAGCCACGCCAGCCGCACGCTGTTGTTCGCGATGCAGCTTCTCGCAGCGCCGCAAGTGCTGATACAGCACCACACTCACGCGTCGCAAGAAGTCGTCGTAGTTGGGCTGCGCGATGGAGCTCACGGACGTCGGTGGCGCCAAGATCTTGCTGCGATCCACACGGTCATCGGGCGTGCGGTAGCGCAGCGACGCCGTGTCCGTCAGGCGCGGCGTAAACACCGTGTGCGTCGGCTGGAAGGGGACGTTGTCCTGTTCAAAATGCACGCGTTTGCGGCCGGCGTGCTCGTCATCTTCCATCGAGCTGGGCAGCAGCGGCGATAGCGACACGCTCAGATGCGGGTCTTTCGCCATGGCGTCTCCCACCACCATCGCGCTCCCAGAGCGCGTCAGCGACCGTCAAGTGGTGCAATGCAATCGCGCACGGGAATGGAGGCCCACGCCCGCACCTACGCACAGAGAGAGAGAGATTGACGCAACCACACGCAGTTAGCCGCCCTTGGGCTTGGTCGTGGATGAGCAACTGGGACATGCGATCCAAGTTCGGGCAACCTCCGCGTGTTCGATTTTCAGGTCCCGCACGCCACCTTCGCGCAACCTCCAAACGCGAACGCAAGGGGATTGGTAGAAATGGGTGACGTATATTTGACCAATGGCAGAGCGAGCCGCAAGCGCTTGACGCCAATCGTTTGGCGACGTTGGAGCCAAACGACGCCGACGACGACCAAGCGAGCACGGCGCCGGCCATTCCATCTCGCCCGAGATTGCGTGCTTCGTACGATCCATCCCTCGCTCTGCACACGCTCCCTCGTCATGGAGAACGCTGCTTCCCGGTTCGGACAGCGCCTGGCGCACACTGGTACGTGCACATGAGTCGTCTAGTCTCTCCTGTCGCAGTCGCTGACCACGTCGTTCCATCGGTCCACAGAGAAGAAGTATCGCGACCAAGCGCTCAAGAAGCTCACGCTGTATCTGACGAAGAAGACGGAATGGACGGATCTCGAGTGGGACAAGCTCTGGAAGGCGCTGTTCTACTGCATGTGGATGAGCGACAAGCGCCCTGTGCAGGAGGAGCTGTCGTCCAACTTGGCGGCGCTCGTGCACAAGCTGCCGTCGGCCGATGCGGCGCTGGCGTTCGTGCACAGCTTCTTCCGCACTATGCACCGTGAGTGGCACGGCATTGACGGCCTGCGCCTCGACAAGTTCTACTCGCTCATCCGTAAGTTCGTGCACCAGTCCTTCGTGCTGCTGGCCAACAACGACTGGGAACGCGAGCACGTGGAGCTCTTTGTGTCGATGCTGTCGAGCGAGATCGTCAGCCAGCTGCCCAACGGTCTGCGTATGCACGTGTGCGATCTGTACCTGACCGAGCTGTACGCCGCCGCGGGCGCGAAGGTGGCCACGCGCTCGTTCTTGCTGCTGTTGGAGCCGTTCTTCACGCTGCTGAGCTCCGAGTATGACAAGGCCGTGTTCAAGCGCGTGACCGAGATGATCTTCTTGCCGATGCTGGCGGACTACAAGTTTGGACCACAGCCGGTGAAGGAGAAGAAGAAGGCGGCCCACGACGACGACGAACCTGCCGGCGAGACGGACGAGGACGACGAGGAAGTTGATGAAGTCAAGGTGTTCGAACATGTCAAGGTGGAATATGTGCAGCACCGTATCTTCGAGATCGCATCGGCCGAGTGAGTGCTGTGAACGTAGCGCATGTTGCTGGGTGGGCATGGGGAAACTGATGACGTTGTTGTATTGCAGTGACACGGCGGAACGCAACCGCAGTGTGCTGTACGACTTGTACGGCAAGTTCTTCAAGATGACCAAGATCGACTCGCTCAAGGCTGCGCCACTGGCGGACGAAGACGAGGATGTCAAGCAGACCAACAATAAGGAGCAGTCGAAGAAGCGCAAGGCCGAACAGGAGCCAGAAGCGGAAGCTGAACCTGCTGTGGCGGACGAGACTGCGCCGGCAGAGAAGAAGAAGCGCAAGCGCAACAAGAAGAACAAGCAACAGCAGGAGGAAGCCGAACAAATGGACGAAGAGATGGCCACGCCTGTCGAGGAAGAGTCACCAAAGAAGGAGGCCTCGCCAGCGAAGAAGGCGGCCAAGAAGGATGCCAAGGTGGAGGAGGAGACACAGAAGCAGAAGCAGTCGCCAGCCAAGAAGGAGAAGAAGGTGGAGGAAGAAACTGCCAAGAAGGCCAAGAAGGCGAAGGCCGAGCCTGTGGTCGAGGAGCCAGCCAAGAAGACCAAGAAGGCGAAGGCCGAGCCTGTGGTCGAGGAGCCAGCCAAGAAGACCAAGAAGGCGAAGGCCGAGCCTGTGGTCGAGGAGCCAGCCAAGAAGACCAAGAAGGCGAAGGCCGAACCTGTGGTTGAGGAGCCAGCCAAGAAGGCCAAGAAGGAAAAGGTGGTGGAAGCCAACACCGACGAAAAGAAGGCCAAGAAGGCTGACAAGGAAGAAAAGGCAGACAAGAGCAACATTGTTGTGAAGAGCGGCCTCAAGCTGCAGCGCTGTGTGTCTTGCGGTGGCTTTGGCAAGGGCTTCCTGCCAAAGGGCAAGGACCAGTGCGCACACTGCCAGCGCACTGGCAAGAAGGCTGCCCCATCGAAGGCTAAGGACGCCAAAACCACGAAAGACACGGCGGCGCCTGCGGAGAAGAAGGCCGTGAAGGTGGTCACCAAGAGCGGTGTCAAGTTCCAGCGTTGCACGTCGTGCGGTGGCTTCGGCAAGGGTTTCTTGGCCAAGGGCAAGGATCAGTGCGGCCACTGTGAACGCACCAGCAAGGCTGCGAAGAAGTCCTCGGCGGCCACCATCAAGGCCAAGAAGCGCAAGGCCGACGACGCCGTGGCCAACGACGAATCGCCCTCGGCCAAGAAGGTGACGTTTGGCAAGAACAAGGCGCTACCATACCAACTGTCGATCAAACGCCTGAAAGCGTCGGCTAAGGTTGACAAAGTGAGTGGGGATGCCCCAGCCAAGGGCCTGCTCAAGGCTACCTCGACCACCACGTCTTCACCCAAGAAGGTCAAGGGCAGCGCCAAGAAGTTGAGCGGTGGCCGAAAGAAAGCCGCCGACTTCTTTTAAGCACCAACCTAAATACGAATAGAACCAGAGTTTTGTTGATTTTTCTTCCTGAAGACTGGAGCGAGTTTGGAAATGTTGATCTCGAGACTTCCAGAAAAGACTAGAGAAACTAGCTATGTGATGGAACCTCCAACTAGCATTTCTTGACGAATGGGATCACTATCGTGGAGTTCGAGCGATGCATCCTCGAGTTCGTCTGGCAAGCAGCGAGGCTAGCCCAGACACATCCGACTCGATGCCCAATCGGGCGTGCAACCCTGTGGTTCCTGTGGGTACCAGGATGTCACGAGGGCACAAATACACTTCGCTTCATTCGGATTTTCGATGACGATGCGGCCGCTATTGCGAGCCCCACGGCTGGCAGCTTCGAATCAGTCGCCTAGAGCAGATGACAATGACACGTCTTGTCAACTGGGTTGAGGGGGCACATGGGAAACATCGGCTGCTGCGACGATGGAGATGACGCCAGCATTCTTGCTCGGACCTGCAAAAGGTAGATGCCGTATGCCATGGAGATCATAGCAGGTGCAACAACGATACGCGTTCGATGATATATTCAAATACTGTAGGCATTAACCTATTCATGCTTACATGTATAGATGCTTTTCCTCACGTTCTAGGTCCTCGTCGCTTTGCAGCCACGCACGCGCTTCCATCAGCGCTTCTCCCAGCAGGTTTGAGCCGAAGGACCGTGCTCGGGTCTCATCGTCTACGTCACCATTGCGCAGAAATTCCGGGTTGTTTTGCAACAGCGTCCTGACGCGCTCTACGCCAAGACCAATGCCCCAAATCGAGTCACGCGGAGCTGCTTCATATAATCGCTTGTCCTTTGTCGCTAGCAGTGTCTGCCTCAAGGTGGCATTGCTTAAGCATTAGGCCGTCCACCATAACGCCCAATCGCACGGCGCCCCACACAGTGTTGTCATAGTTGCGCACTTTGCGACCGAGTTTCTTGGCTACGGCCGGTGTGTTGGCCGTCAGAATGGCGTGTGAGAGCTGGTCATTGTTCGGGTTAAACAGTTCCTGCTTGCGCTTCATGAAGCAGTGCTCGCTCGAGTGAAAGAGCTGTCCCTGTTCGTCAATGAACGTGCACGGGTAAAAGTTGCTAAGCAGCCGAATTGGCTGTGACGCGTCTGATAAAAGTACAGAGCTGTGTGCGTCTCCATTCCGTTGCTTGTGATCGCTTGCTTGTTGTTGGGACGAAGCAAATGGCGAAGTGGTTGCAACGCGTTCCAATGGGTATTACTGTGCAGCTGGAGCTAGATTCGGTAAGGTAAATCAATAAATACCTAGCCGAGGTAAACCATGCTTCCGTTGCTGCACCCTGCAACCATCATTCCGCAGCGAGTGCGTGAGTGTGGGTTGCGCTACCAGGAATGGGTCCACTTGTCCACTAACCGTCTGTTACGACAACGTAGCGGATATAACAAATCGCTATTTAACCAGCATGGCACCTACGTAGATACGAATAAAAACTGTTGATTTTTCTTCGTGGAGGAAGTTTGGAAATGTGGGTCTCGAGAGACTAGCTGTTCGATGGAGCGGTTTCTTCGTTGTCTCCAGCAACTTGCGGTTGAACAGACGAAGGAGAAGAGAAGAGTTGAATCATCATTTCCGATGGCAACCACTCGTCGTTGGGGTCGTAGAGTTCCAGCGGCCCCACAAACTTCTGCTTGTGGAGCCGTTGCACCGTGACTTGACGAGAATTGCGTCTTTCGATCCGGCTTCGCGCCCAAGTGAGCGACACTTGCTGTGGACACCCAAGCTCGTGCCATTTCTTGACAGAGGGTGCCACCAGTTCGTCGCTGGCGCTGAATTTTGCTCCGTGCTGCTGCAAAAGGGAGCAGATGCGAATGTGACCAAACGCGACTGCATACAGCAACGCTGACCCATCGTTCCACTGGAATGCCACGATGTGGTGGTCACCTCTCACAAGCATGTATTCGACCAAAACAACCATGTTCCGCAAGCACGCCGTCTGGAACGTGTGGGCAAACTGGAATGCGAAGGCTGCAGCGTCATCGGCACCATCGCTGTTGCTGCTGTCTCCCATGTGCTCCTTCAAGCCACGCCAATGGGCAAGCAGTGTCATCGTCATCTGCTCAAGACCACGGTTGACAGCGATGTCGATGGCTGTCTCGATGAATTTTATGAAATGCAGTTGTGATGGTGGCTGTGGAGAAGCCTTGGCCGCAGTCAGCAGCCGCTCGACGACTTGGACACGATCCCATTGCACGGCCTGCAGGAAAATGCGCCGTTGTTGTCGATACGTGAGAGCTCCTGCCGACTGCACGGGCAGCAATACGCGCAACACAAGTTCAAGTAGCGCCACATCATCAACAGCACACGCGAAGTCCAGCAGCGACGTTCGAGCAAACGCCCACGTTCGGAGTGATGTGCGCACTCGCTCGACAGCACACGACTTCGGCTTCTTCGTTGCCTGAATCACGCCGTGGTTGTGTTTGCGCTGACATCGGTAGGCCATGGCTCTCTGCAACTTTGATGCTGTTCCAGGCGTCGCGCAACGCCTGTCCTTGCGGATCCGATAGCTCGCATTCATGAAAAAGTCGTTGCCAACTAAAGTGTCTTGCACCAGCGAGCGCTTGGGGCGTACGGGGAACGTCGTCGATGCCAGCGTGAGCCAACCAGGTAGAGCAAACCACTTGGTCAGCGTCGCCAGTGTGAACGTCGCTGCATATGGATGCGCGGTGGCGTCGCCCGTGTGATCAACGACAACGCGCACATCCGCGCCAGCCTCAATTAACAACTGGAAGACTGCGAGTCGACCCAGTGCAAAAGCATACATGGCGGGCGTGTACCCGTCATCATCACACACGTTGACGCACGCACAACGGTCACTTGCGGCCTTGTCCAGCAGCAACCGAATTGTCGTGTCGTCACCCCACATGGCTGTGTAATGACACAGCGTGCGACCCCGCCGACATCGTAGCTGCCAGATTGTCTGGCTCGCACTGGCGGCCGCGTCATCCTCGAAAATGGTAATGAACCAGCGCACGACACGGGCGGCTCCGTGCTTGGCCGCGAGGAATACGCCCGCTTCACCTGATGGCTGACAAAGGAGCGTTGACCGATTCGCTTGTGCGTGGGTAAACAGCTGGACCAGTACGACGAGATGATCGCTCTTGGCTGCCAACAGCAGCGGTGTCCATCCGTGGTTGCACGTACAATCCATGGCCGCTCCGGCATCGACAAGCAACTGAGCTACGCGATCGTGTCCGTGCATTGCTGCGAGGTGCAACGGTGTGCGTCCAAGGCGGTTGCGGCTGTTTAAGGCCAGAAGTGCAGAGCCTCCTGCAAGGACTAGCTGCTCCAGCAAGGCGCTGCAAATGGCTGCGTCACCTGATCGCGCTACGATGTGCAGCGGTGTCTCCCCAGTATCGTCAACTGCATGCGCAGCGAAGCCACCTTGCGTCAACAGCTTCGTCGCGACGTTGAGCTCAAGCGCAGCTACAGCGTGATGCAGCGCCGTCTTGACACCCCACAGAGCGCTCTGACCGCGTAGCGCGCTGCCGCAGTGCTCAACCACCAGCAACACGACATCCCAGAAGTGCTGATCCATATCTACTTTCCGAGCGATGGTGGCGGCCAACGCAGCGGCAGTCGCGATCAGAACGTGCACGAGATCAGGCGTTTCAAGCAGCAGCGGTTCAATGGCGACCAACCGCATGAGCCCAACCAGATCGTGCAGGCGCTTGCCACGACCTTGCATCAACCACGCGTGCTGCTTCCACTGAGTGGCGGATGTCCATACAACAGTGGTTGCCGCAAACGGCTCGAGGAAGTCACGGATGAGGTCGCTGGACCACACAGCACCACGCGTCAGGAGCGCCACAGCGAGCGGAAGCTGAGCCCACTGCAACGCGTGGCTCAAGCTCGACCGCTGCTCGCCTTCGGTGTAAGTAGCGACAGCGCCAGCGTCCAGCAGTATCGTTGCGATGGCCACGCTACCAGGCGGAGATTGTGTACAGCAAGCCAACAACGCACGGTTGAGCATACTCACCAGTAGCGAGGTCGATTTGCCCTGCTCCTGCATTGTCGTCACCACATAGCGTACGATGATGACGCCCATAGCGTCGCGACGCCGAGAAGCTGCCATCAATGGGGTCTCGCCTTGGCCGTTCGTAGCGTAGAGCTCGGCACCAGCTTGGATCAGAGCTTGCACAGCAATCAGCTCGCCGCGGCGACACGCCACGTGCAGCAGTGTATCACCTGGTGCTTGCTTGACGGTGTGGTAGTGAATGAACTTGCGGATGAGCGCCCAGTGAAGTCGGGAACGAGGAAGGGCGTAGCAACTCATGGCGGCCACGTTCTGCCATTGACACTTTGACTGCGGCGACAGAAAGCTGAGCGAGTCCGTGCTTCTCCGGAAGACAGCAGGTATCCGTTGCTTGTCTGGACCAGCTAGTGCAGCTACACATTCTGGCGAACGCAACGCCAAGGCCAGGAAAGACGCGAGGCAGCCACAAGTGGCCGCGTACCAGATCGGGGAATGAACTCGAGGCAGCTCGCTGAGACGAAGGTCCGCTGGCACACCTAGGTCCAGCAGAAAGTTGACAATGGCCACTTGGTTGCTCATTACGGCACGATGGAGAACGAGGCAGCATGACGCCGCGCGCAGCAGCAGTGGCTTCACGGCGCTGGCTGGCTGCAGCAGCGCTTGGCGATTAGCAACCAATAGATCGTCCAGCAGGAACCAGAATGAATACTGAGCTGCTGTGATAAGCAACTGAAGCAGAGGATCGAAGCTCGGGACACCCAAGAACTCATCCAGCTGATCACGTGCGAACGGTATGATGGCGCGTACCAGACGCTCAACGTCCGGCAATCGATCATGCACGAACCGCGGCTGTACTGCCTTGGACACAGCGCGAAGCGTTGCCAATGCACTGCCAGCGCTGCCACTTGGACTGGTCGGGGACTTGATAGACGCGTCCATCGTGGCGCGAGCCGGCTGGTGCTTACAGACGGTTGAGATGCTAGACAGCACAGCCACTAGCGTCGACAAGGATGGTGTTGCACCGTGCTGGACGAGCAGCTGGAAACCATCGTAGAACAAATAGCGCGCAGCCGCATCAAGCGCCTTCTGCAGGTCGTCGCGGGCGTTCTCGAGGCTGAATCCACCGCCGTGACCTTCGCCAGTTGTGAGTAGGTACGTTAGCATGTCGAGTCGCTGTGCATGGCAAGCTGACACCAGCAAGCTCTTGGGCTTCTTGGTATCACGAACAAAGCAGTGCGGTAGATCGTTGTGCACCAGTGCGGCGTACATCTCCAGTAGATCCTTGTGACCACACTCAATCGCCAGGTTGACAGGCGTCAGCACCTGCTGTTCGCCACTGGCACCAGGATGCGCTGGTGTGAATGACACGGACTGGAAGGCGTTCATCCCTGCTTGGACCAGCAGTCGAGCCAGTGTTGTATGGCCGAGACACGTTTCCAGGTGCAACAGCGGCACGCCTTCATTTAAACTCCACTCCAAGTGCCTCACGAAGTGGACAACGGCAGCGTCGGCCACGTACGCACCTTCGCGACCGTGTTGACGCGACATGAGCTCAGCTTTGACAATACGCGGTAGTGCTTCTGCCACGAACAAAACGACCTTGTCTTCCTTGACAAAGACTGACTTGCCCAGTAGTGACAACCGTTTGCGAACCGACTTCACGGCATGTGGCAATGTTTCCAGCGGGTTCGCACCAAGAACCAGAAGCTTTGCAGCCGTAGCTATGTGGCCGTTGATGAGCGCGAACAACAGCGCTCCGGCCTTATGCTGCAGCTTTCCTTTCGGCGGCTTCTTTCGCTGCTGGCTCTGCTTGGTCGGCGCTGGCTGCACGATGCAGTTAACGTTGGCGCCTGCCGTCACAAGCGCCACCACCACGTCGGTCTGGCCAGCCATGGCTGCTAGGTGCAACGGTGCATACGTCGTGACGGACGACACACCAGGCAAACGCACGCGTTGCGTCAGCAACAGCTTGGCAACGTCCCACAGACCAGCCCGGCACGCGAGCTCGACGTCTGTAGGCGTTGCAGCGCTGCCAACAGTGCCGTCAGCCATTGCATGTGTGGCCAGCAGCATGGCAATGGACTGGAAAGCAGCCAGCCGTGCATGACGCCGTGCTAGTTCACCGCCCTCGTAGATGTCTTCAACGGCTATGAATGGCGCCCACTCGACAGCCAGCAGTAATGCCAGTGTCAAGGGCGATCCCATACGCGGAACAGCAATCTGATGCAGTCGTCGAAGTCCTTGGTTACGGGCACAAAGCGTTGTGCCAAACGAGGTACGGACGTTGTGTTGTAGCGAGCAGAGTGCAGTGGCGTTGGCTCCGCCACGGAGCAATAGCTCAACCAGTGACACGTTTTGGGAGCGAATTGCAAAGAACAGAGGCGTCTCGGCATTGCCTGGTGGCATTTCCACGTTGACGATGGCGCTGCTGGAAACGAGCATGGCCGCACACGCCACATGACCGCCGAGCGCAGCGAAGTGTAGAGGCGTAAACGACTGACGGGCATAGAAATCACGGTCGGCGCCGGCCTCAAGGAGTAGATGCAGCAGAGGGAGGTGGCCCGACCAGGCCGCACAACCGAGTGGAGTCTCGCCGTTGACATCGTTGTGCAGGTTCACGTTCGCACCGAGCTCGATAAGGGCTCGCACCAGCGCCAACTGCGTCGCTTGCTCGTCTTCATCCGTTAGGATGAGCTGTGCCTTGGTGGTTTTGTCGTCGTCATCATCTGTGCTGGGCGTTCGCTGTCTCTGGGCTTGCATTGCTTGCCCGAGGCGTTTACACTCCAGCAACAGCGCCGTCTCGCCCGTGCGCGCGTGCACTATGTTAATCTCACACAGGCAACGATGTAGCTGACGGCACGTCTCGACGGCCACGCTCATGTTCACGGGAGCGATGGCTGCGGCAAGGTGATAAAGCGGCTCCGGTGTCTTCTTCGTCAGCGGGTGCGGCTGTGGCTGGGCCTTAATGGCTGTTAACAGCAGTCGAACGATCGACAAGTAATCAGCGAAGCGTGCAGAGCTTCGTCGACAGCCTTTCAGCACCAGCTCCAATGGGCTATCGATGTCCACGGGCGTCGAGATTTGTTTCTTGGCATGCGAGCGCGCTGGAGTACCACTAGCACCTCCACGCGACTGGTGCCATCGCTCCCAGTGCGTAGCTAGTGCGAACGCATGACTTGCTGGGCGACCAAAGCGTGAAATGGCAGGCGCAGCACCAGCATCCAGCAGCGCCACACACACGTCTTCTTGGCCGGCAGCGCAGGCGTAGTGAAGTGCGGTGAGGCCGATCGAGTCCTGTGAATTGAGAGATGGCAATGCTGTCTCTGACTGTTTGATCGCCGCGATCAAGTGCAAGGCTGAGCCCCAATGACCGTGCGCCACGGCTTCATGGAGAGCTGTGCGGCCACTGGCGTCTGTCTCACCGAGCATGTGAGCAAACCTGGCCGTAAGACAGTGCAAGATCTTGGTGTGGCCTTTGGCTGCCGCCACATGTAGCGGCGTTCGGTGTTGCTGGTCAACCAATCGTGCGTCGGCACCCACCTTGATCAAAAGGTCGACAATGGCCGTGTGACCTTCCTCGGCTGCCTCATGCAGTGCTGTGCGACCAAGCTCGGAGAGCGGTGTGTTGATGTACAGCGGTGGCGCTCGCTTGTCCAGATCAAGCAGGCGCTGCACGCGCGCGAGGTTGCCCTCCCGACTCGCCTGCAAAAGGTCGCCGTAGACGCGAGTCTCGATTTCAAGGCAGTTGGCGTGGCCGTGGGCGTCACGTGCGAGCAGCTCATGTGGTGGCGCGTGGTCCCACAGTAAGTCGATAACTTGGCGTAACTTGGTGTAAGCCTGGTCGGCGAAGAAGAAATTCTTCGTACGATGTGTCGCTGATGCATGGTTGCCGTTGTTGGCACTGCTTTGGTACAGGCTAGTGGCGCTGCTGCTGACTGCATGGGTCTTAGTGAGTCGCTTGTCATGCAGCTTGGCAGCCGTCTCGAGGGCACAATAGAGAGGCGTCTTGCCTTCGATGTTGCGTGCCCACAAGGCGGTGCCATCCTTGAGCAAGTACGACACTTCCTTGAGTCGCCCGCGCCGTGCTGCGTGGTGCAGTGGCGTGTCGCCATGGCTGTCGGGTACATTCATCAGTACTTTCGCCTGCAATAACAGCTCCATGACGCTTCCATGGCCGTGCTCGGCTGCATCGTGGAGCACTGTGCGTCCTAGAACGTCCTGACGATTGAGAGTGATGGCGTCATCCATCACGCCCCCCACGTAGTCGAACACAGCTTCGTAGTTACTTTCTGTGGCGCTCATGGCCCACTCGCACGCCGATAGGTACGATCGACTGGCTAGGAACACGTGGTGCAGCGCCAGTGGCGGTGTCGGTGGCGGCGACACTTGCGCGTCGACATCTACAGCAGGCTCCGGAACAATCAACTCGCGCTGGTGCGCATCGCCACCGATCCGCAGCATGTGTTCGATCGGCCGGATGTGAATGACAGGAAATACTTCGACGTCGTCGTCATCAAGAGCAATGCTTGACGACACGAGGAAACGACCAAGCTGCACGCGTCCACGAGTTACGACGGCGGGTGGGTCCAGCACGACCTTCGTTGTCATCACACTCACTTTCATCGACTTGGTCGATAACGGTCGTTCTTCCGATACAGTGGCCGGCGCACTTCTGCGTGATCCGGTGGGTGGCTTATTCGCTGAAGATGTTGTTTTGACTGATGGTGTCGGAGGTGTTGGTTTGATCTGTCGCCACCGTCGCTGTTGTTGCGTAGTTGCGTTGTCTTCTTCGTCGACCGACGCTTCGACAGCGGGACCAGTCGCGACGGCAGCGCTGCGTCATCGTCTACACGTACAAGCACGGTCGTATGAGCAATTGCGGCATTGACTGCGTACACTGCTTGACGGACGTCGTCCTCCTTGTGTCGAGAGGCTTCCTTTTCCTCAATCCGCTGCAGCGTGTCCATAGCAATGAAGCGCGCTTGCAGATGCACCTTGTGTTGTCTCATTTCAGCATCGTGTTTGCGGACTTCTTTCGACACTATCTGCGACCGTGGTCGCTTGGTGCCCTTGGTGGGGTTTGATGCCACCTTAGCAGAAGGCGGCACTGCCGTCTGAGCCGAAGGAAGCGCAGCCACGACGGCACCTCCGTTTTCATCTTGCTGGTCGTTTGTCTCGCCCTGAACATCGGTGGTCCAGGGCGAAATGAGTTCGCCATGGTGGCTCTTAACAACCACGTCGCTGCCTGTGGGTTTCTTGGCACGTCGCACTAGCTTCTGCACTCTTGCTTTGGTCCGCGCGACGATGGCAGCCTGGTCGTAGATCCACTCACCGCTCCAGTTGCTGGCAACTCGCCATTGCACGCGTGGATGCAGCTGCTGGTCGCCGCATGTTGGATCCAATCGATGGGCGCGGTGCTTGTACACGGGGCTGATGCGCGCCACCTTGTCCTTATAACGCGGCAAACGGTTGCCCATGTGGTGGAATTCGAACACATTGCGCGTGTACGGGCACTCTTGTCGTCGGTTGCGAGCCAGAGCCTGCATACGAAGTCCCGGCGAGCCACGCAGTGCAAATGGCACGGTCGACCAGGCCTTCTTGTCTACTTCCCACACGCGTTTGATTTCCTTGCCATGGCTCAGGAATGCAAAGTCGTCTGGCGGCAGGTACAACTGCTCGTGAATGAGCTCTCGGACTCGCTTGAGCGTCACGCCCCGCATCTCGTCTTCAGTTGTGAACTCGATGGCACCGATGAATGACGACGCCTTTTCCAGCATGACGTACAACTTGGGCTTGTCTGCATCCCCACACGAGTCAGTGAAACAACAGGCTGACTCATCCAGTTGAAGCAAGAACGCGGACCTTCGCCAGTGCAGAGCTTGACGTAGTGAACCGCAAAGCGGTTGCTGAGCATGGCCTTACACAGATCGTTCCGACGTACGCGGTCGTCGTGGAATGGCGCTGAACGAAGCACGTCTTGGACAAAGGCTCGCACCAATTGCGTGTCCGGGGCGACCTATTGTATTGAAACCGGACGGTGGGGAATGATTCCGAATGAACACAGCGGCATCTGGTCGTGCACTTACGCAATAATCGAAAATCTTCATGATGCTGCGCCCCACAGCACCCACCACTGCACAGATCAACACGCACATCAGCACACACTCCGCGTGGAATTGGTCATCACAATCTCGCGCATTTTTGAGCAACACGAAAGACGTACACACAACGACGTCTGCCGTGGAAATGGCACCCGACTGGTTCAAGTCCATGAGGTCGAAGATGACTGCGATCCACGCGGAGGATCAGTGCAACCAGCGATTGGCCCCCGCCATTGCCAACCACGCACTGCACCTTGGAAGCGGCTGAGCATGCTGGGGGCCTGGCACACAAGCACGAGCGCCACGATGACCTCCATGGCGTCCACCATGAGCTGCACGCGCGTGGGCGTGCGCGGAGCGAACAGCTGCACCAGGTCGTCCACGAACTGCTGGTCGCGGATCCCCAACATGTGCCCGAGTTGCAGCGCGTCGACGCAGAAGCGCTTGGTGAGCAACCGGTAGCGCGCGACCACGAGCCCGACATGGTCAATGTGCCACGTGCGGAAACGCTGCTTGAGCGGTGCATGGATCTCCAGCTCGGCATTGGCCTGAGGCAACGGCCGCGAGTTCTGCAGCCCCATGGTGGTGGCCGCGCCCTCACTCGCTCGCACGCCTGCTCAGCCGATGAACGGATCCGTGTCGCTTCGCGCACGAACGATGAGAAAATATATCTATTCTATACCAATTTGGATAGAACATCCCACCGTTTTGTTTTGTTTGGTGCTGCAGGCTTGTACACACAATCGACACCGTCGTTTTGTGCAAGTAATCAGAATTGTGTTTGGTGTGATATAGCATCGTACGGCACCATGTCAACACCACCCACTCTCGTGTGCATACTTCTAAGTAAAGCACCCGTGAAGGCGTTGGCCAGGTCATCTTGGTCATTGCGCCTACCACTCAGTTGATGCCAAATGCCAGCACTTCACTGTGGGAGAGGCGATAGGTTTAAACGTATAAACCAGCAGATGCTGATGATGGATTCAGATTTGTTTTGGTGAAACACGTGCGACATGCATTGACCTTTCCACCCTTCATATCTCATTCCCTTCTAAACTGGATTGGCAAAAGAGAGCTCTCCTTGATGTGGCTGAACCTGTGCAATCTGATTCCCTCTTGGATCCGGCTGGTGACGCAGCCGGCAATTCCTCCAGTTGGTGTCTGCTCTCGCACTCATCCAGCCAGCGTTGCCATGGCTTGGCAACGCGAGCGCCACAGTCGGAACGGAGCGGACGCCCCAAGCCACGGCAGCCACGGCAGCGACGACAGCCATGGCCGTACAGGACATGCCGCCGAATGCCGCCACCACCGCAACAGCAGCAGCCGCGCACCCATGCGGTGCCGTCGCCACCGTCTCGAGCCCATCGCAGCACGTCACTGGCCGTGTCTGCGACCAGCCAGAACCTGAACCATTGCTCAACCGCGCCGTGATGCCCGACGTCAAGTACGAGACCGATGGCACGCTGCTGCAGTCCATTGCAGGCAAGCTCTACGTGCTGCTGCTGGTTGTGGCCGCACTGTTGGATATGATGTTCTTCATCCTGCCGCTCAAGTTCGTGTTGCGTCCGCTGGTGCTCGGCAATGGCGGGTATCAGCGCTGCATGCGCGTTGTGGAAGGCCTGTTCTTCGCCATGATGGCGGGGTTGCTGGAGGTGGTCGGTGGCCTTAATATGGTCATCACCACGGACGCCGACGACACGCTGCGCTTCGAGGACTTTGAGCACGTGCTATTGATCGCCAACCACCGCACGGAGATCGACTGGATCTTCTTCTGGTGCGTGTTGCAGAGAGATACCAGCGTATTGGCGATGTGTTGATGCTGATAAATGTGTTGCCTTGTCTTGGTATGTTGATCAGGAACTTGGCGCTGCGCTTGGGCTACCACGACCGCATTCGCGTGATGCTCAAGGCTGCCATTCGCTTCGTGCCGGGACCAGGGTGGGCCATGCTGTTGCTCGACTTTCCGTACGTGAATCGCGACTGGGCGAGTGACCAGCAGAAGATCAAAACGCAGGTGCAGGCGTACAGCCAAACCAAGCAATCGACGTGGTTAGCGATGTTCCCAGAGGGAACGGCACTGTACAGCAAGACGCTGAAGCAATCGCAGGAGTTCGCTCGCGCTCACGGTAATCCGGAATGGAACTACGTGTTGCAGCCGCGAGTGCGCGGCTTCGAGTTGTGCTGGCAGGTGCTGAACCCGGAGTGGGTCGTTGACTTAACGATGGCTTATCCAGAGCTGGCGGACGGCGTGCGACCGTCGCCGTTGCGCCTCTTCCGCGGACAGATCCCACGGGAAGTGCACGTGCACGTGAAGCGCTATCACCGCGAAGATATGCGGCAACACGCTGGCGACGGCGACATCGGCAAGTGGTAAGAAAGTGCTGACTGATGTGGCGAGCAATCCCCTCACTGAGCGCGTTGGTCTCTGTTCAGGGTGAAAACACGGTTTGCAGAGAAGGAGAAGTTGCTGCAGCAGTTTTACGAACACAAGTCTTTCGAGCACAAGCAAAGCGGCCCGTGCAAGCGAGCGACCTTCAAGCACGGGACCGCAGGTCGCGCTATTGCAGGTCTTAGCTTCCACGTCGCGTTGATTGCGTTCACCGTTTACTTGTGGATGGCCCTGCCAACAATTCTCATGAGCTCGTGGTTCCTGCTATCGTTTGGTGTTGCCATTTACTTCGTGAAGACCTTTTAATCCCGTCATACACGACTGTATCATTCCACTACACGCAATTGTATCCCTGACTACAGCGACGTCAGAACTTAGCAGCACGTGGAGCCTTGGGCTTGACTCGCCAACGCTCGGACCCCGACTCCGGCGGTTCGACGCCTTGGCCACAGCGCAGACCCAGCTCGACGCAGCGGCGTTGGATCTCGGGCACGGATCTTCCGTTGAGCATCTTGGAGATCATCGACAGGTCCTGGCCTTGCTGCGCCTTCAGCACGGCTTCTTCGCTGTCGGAGAAGCCGACCTCAAAGATCGGTGTGCTTCCGTCGTCGTTGCCTCGATCGCGACTGCGTGCCCGACGCCATGCGGTTCTGTCCTGTGTGATGTCAGCCGCGACCACAGAGGCTGAGTGCAAGCTCAGCCAACACGCAACTGCCAGCGCCAGCACTGCTCTCATCCTGATCACCAGCCCTGCTCACCACCGACAGCGTCGCTAGACTAACAGAGCTTCGCGGGGCCGTGACCATTGGGGATACCATGAACAGGCGCTGGCAAGAAGTCAAGAGAAAAACAAAGACAGCTTCAACTCACACGCTGGGAAACACTCGGGACAGATAGCATGAGTTTTGCGCTGGCTGGAGGCTGGATGAATGAGGCGTTTCATATTTCACAGCAGGGGCCAAAGCTGGCGCACACAGTCGCCAGCGCTGGTCATCCCGGCGTCATCAGGCGGGAACTGGTTGCTGAGAGAATGGTTTCGAAAAGACGAGGTCCCTGCTCGTCAAAAGACAGCCGATTCTTCAGCGGGGTGCGCAACCCATTCACTGGGCCATTCTAGTGTCTCGTTGCTTGGGAGCAACACACCCAGCAAGTCGGATATCCAGACAGCAAAGCAGTCACGGCCGTGGCGTGTCTCGCTGGCGAGTGTGATCGCATGGAGCGTTGTGGTTGCCGTCAACAAGCTTAAATGCCTCATGGCACCACGGATGCAGCTGGCATGTGTGACGACAATGCAACGCAACGCAACCGGCATCACGTCAACTGCCAAGCGAGACGTGACAATTCATCATCTTTGAGAGGGGTTGACCCACATCGACACGCTACGAATGTTGTAAATGCCACGTTCGGTGCTTCAGCCCACTCACAGCTGGCGATCCGGTGGTTGGTTGTTTGCGTGGTTGCATGGTGCGCCACCCCATGTCGCGCTCGGGCTCTCGTTGCGTTCTCGCGCTCGTGTTCGACGTCGTCGTCACGCCTCAATTGATGATGACGCTTCCTGATGAGTGGGATGCACTGAGCAACTCGCGATGACCACTTGCTCAGTTCTCGGTTTCTCGCACTGGGGCCGGTCGAGAGTTGGGGCTGGAACGCAATGGCTACGACGAACACCACCCGCTCCTTCAGCACCAGCTGGCTCACACCGAGGAGTCATGCGTCTTACACGGACTTCGCCGACTTCCGAGACACCATCACGAGCGCCACCGCTGACAAGGTCGACGGGCTTCACAACCCCACCAAGCCAGGACCGAATGCGCCAACACCCAGTACCAACGGACCGACGAACGGTCCGTTGGTACTGGGTGTTGGCGCATTCGGTCCGTTCGTCGCTGGAAACGTGTTCTTCCATTACCAGTCGTCTGGTAGTCTCCGCAACGATCTGCGTGCTGTGAACTTGCTCAGCCGCTCGCATTTCGGTCTGCTTGTTAACGCCTTCTCCAGTGGCTTCGTACAGACCTTCTTCCGCTATGCGTTCCGCTCGATGCTTGTCGCGTACCTGAGTATGTACAGCCCGGCCCAGTTCAGCGCAGCCAAGCGACTCATGGACTGGCCCAGCGCTCTCGCTATTGTCTTCGGTCTCGTGTCCGATGCGTTGCCGATTAAGGGCTGCCGCCGTAAGCCCTACATCATCATCGGCTGGGGACTCATGGCCGCCATGTGCATCGCGATCTCGTGCGTCGCCATGCGGACGCCGGCGCCCATTGACGTCTTCAGGGATCGCCAAGATTCGTACAACACGACCGAACAACCAGGGGTTCAGCCTCGCTCTGCCACGCACGGCAAATCCATCCTCGCGCTCAGTTTCTTCGCCTGCTGTGGCATGGAGATCGCGTGGACCATGTCGCTTGTCCTCACGGTCGAGTTTGCGCAGCGTGAGCCGGTCTACATGCGTGGTCACCTTCAAGCCATGTACCTTGCGATGTATTACGTTGGCGATTGCTTCACCCAGCCCATCATCACACAGCTCTTCAAGCCGACATCCACGCAATGGCTTCGAGCRACGCTYACACTTGGTCAGGCTTCRWTCATCGTYGCCATCGGCTGTCTYGTRCCGCTACCGTTCCTCGTGTTGGCAGTCAAAGAAGAGCGCGTYGCWRRTCGYAARGMCAYCCGCAAGGTACYCGGCGAGATMTGGCAGCTCGCGACACAGAACGTTGTGTGGCGTATCGTTCTGTTCCTSTGCGGCCATGGCTTGTTCATCGGTCTGTACAACTGGAACGTGCGTGTGACTGTCGAGCAGTGGTCGAACGTCACGTCTAAAACCCGACTGACGTCACAAGCGCTGCAAGACGTGTTCCTGCTTTTCGGATTGGTCATCTGGCGCTTGTTCTTGATGAACTACAGCTGGCGTAAGCTGGCCGTCTATGGCTCACTGTTGTACATCGGTAGCTACGGCTTCTTGGACACGTCGACCATCCTGGCAATCATCCGGAGCCCCGTTGCCTACGTGTTCTTCAACGGCGTGGCGTACGTGCCCAGGGGCTGGATGAAGCTGTTTCCGATCATTTGCTCAACCGAAATTGCCAAGATTGGCGAAGAAGGCGCTACGACGGGGCTCATCCTGTCGTTCCAGTCTCTCATCACGGCGGTGACGCTCACACTGTCGTACACGCTCACCAGCTTATGTGGTCAGACGGTGACGCGCTTTGAATTGGAGGTCGATCACTCCAGGACACGCGTTCGGGTGCTATCTTCTGCTGCGATATATGTCGCGATCCATTTGCTGTGTCTGATCCCGATTTGCTGGCTGCCTGACCAAAAGATGGATGCCCAGCAGCGTCGATCATTTGGTGGCTACGATGCGCCGGCTGGATGGATCATGATCGCGTCGTTCATCGGTCTGTCCATCTACCACCTTGTTACCAACTTGCAGCTCGTTGTTTAGTTACTACTGTATAAGGGCATGAACCTTAACGAGCCTGGCAGGGTCTGGGGACCAAGCTCCAACGTGATGCAGCTTGGAATATATATCAAAAGTCTCAATTTGGGAATTTGCGTCGGTGCTGTTAGTGATCATGTTTTATTAGAATCACGCATCATGTATCGCATGATGATTAAAATCATGTTTCGATCATGGTCAAAGAAAGAAAACCAACCGCCAGAACGAAAGAAAACAATTCGAAAATTTCCCGCCCTCTTCCGACAGCAGAATGGAGGACGAGGCTGTGGGAGAAGAGAGAGCGGCAGCAAGTCCGCAAATCCGTCCATCGCCGGAGGAAACGACGGAAATGCATTTCGGGGACAATGCGGGCGTAAAGGTGGTCCTCGGGAAAATGAAGCTGCGATAGGTGAGTGAGCTGCTGCTCCTTGCATTATTGGCACTTTTTTTTATGAATATTCGGCAGGCGAAAGTGATTCACAGCAGAGCAGCAAGATTCAAACGAGCGTGGGCAGCAGCAACAACAACGGTGTGGATGGCCACATTCAAAATGGCGATCAATGAATTCTTCGAATGCTCACATGTTGTTGGCTGTGTGGTTACAGACGGAAGCATCACAGCCATACCGGCGTTGCCTGCACACGCGCCAGAAACTTCCTCGGCAAGCGCTCCAGCAACGCCGCGGCGGAGTGAGCGACTGGAATCCCGGCCTTCCAGCCCCGCAGCATCGGCTGCGCCTTCAACACGGCGCAGCCGTGTAGAAGGCTGGTGATTCAAGCAGCCAGTATCACCAGCTGTTGGCAAAAGAACGGGCGCCCGACAAACCCGCGGCAGGAAAGGTCGCGCAAACCCGCGTGAAACCAACCCGCGCGAGCGAACGAGAGCGATGGACGACGCGGAGCGAGCACGACAAGTGGCGGAGCTGTTCGGCTCCGAAGATGACGGGAATGACGATGCAGAGGAAACAGCTGAAGCAGAGCAAGAGGCATCTGAAGCGGATGCGTGTGAAGGCGATGAAAGTGGAGAAGTTGAAGGCGGTGCAGATTCCGCCGCGTCGAAGGCCTCAGATGCCAGCGACCATGCTGACCAGGGTAGCCGAATTCAACGCTTGAAGGAGAACATCGAGGTTCCAGCTGCTGCATTTATTCATGATTCCTGGGAAGATTGGGCCATTACCTCGATGCGTACAAGCGTGAAACCCACCAGGTACTCCCGGTCATGCTGACACTGTCATGCGCAGCAACACGAAGCTGTCTAAGTCGGCATCCGCAAGGAAAAGTGCCAACGTGCCGTTCGTCCCGCTGGAGTGGAAGGTGTTTGAACGAACCTACTGCTGCACTCATGGTCTGAAGCAAAAGAGTCACAGCAAAGGAATCCGGCCACGCCTGTTCAAACGATACATCGGATGCCCTTTTCGCATGACTGCGCAAGTGGTCCAAGTTGGCGGCGAGTGGAAGGTGGTTGTCAAGAACGGTTTGTTGAGCACAACCATCACGTGAACAAAGAAGTTTTCAAGACCTACGCGTCTAACCTAGGAATTCGCAGTCCAGACACGAAGGCCCAGGTTGATATATGCTCAAGGGCTGCTCGAAGCGATCCAGAATTTACGACTTCCTCCTTGAAAAAGGAGAAAATGTTGTACAACAGGACGTGAGCAATATGGTCGCAGCGTTCCGAGACAGACAACGCAACCTCGACGATGATGATGCATGTGCTGCGGTTGTTGCGCGGTTTGTCGCTGAGGACGAGAAGAATGCTGTCACGGTGGATCAAGCGGCGTCCGGTCTAACTGGAGCTATTTCGCTGTCAAGCCGCTTCATGCGAGAATCGTTTGCTCGCTTCCCAGAACTGCTCCTGATGGACACAACCCACAAGACCAATCGGTGAGGCAATCTATCATGTAGTGAACATGTTTGACCATGAAACGATCATGTTTCGCGATGCAATTGATCGTGGATCAATCATGGGTGGTGCTCACGATCCGATCATGTTCGAATAGCATGTCACGCTCATGATTTGATCATGATTTGATCATGTTTGCACATGGTTGATCATGGTTAGACTGACTTATGCTTATCTTGATTCTCTTCCGTAGCAACAACTACCAGCTTTGTACGTTTATGGTTGCAGATGAATACGGAGACGGCAGGGTTGTTCAGCATTCCGTGTTCGAGACAAACGGCGACTGGCATATGACGAAGGCTTTGGATCATTTGGTGCGTACCAACGCTGATGCTGTGCAGTCGTTATGGTCGACAAAAATCTCAGTGAGATTCGAGTTGTGTAGCGCATGTTCCCTCGCGTGCGCGTGCTCATCTGCCATTTCCATGTCATCAAGTATTTAAAGTTGAGCAGCGGAAAGAATCATACGGCAGATTGTCAGCTATCGATCGGGAGGCTTTGGACAACATTGAGCACAACATGGTGTACGCTAGAAGCGAAGAAGTGTACACGGAAGAACGAGAATCGCTCCGCATCCTGTGTCAACGAGCCAACATTCTCAAGTTTTTTTACTACATGGAGAGGAATTGGCACGATTGCCAAGACAAGTGGGTGATGAATCGCCGTGCAAAGCTGCCGCATTTCTCCACGCACACTAACAACCCACTGGAGAGCTTTTTTGGCAAATTGAAAGGTGTTGTATCAAGTCAGTCGACCATGCATGAGCTGCTCAAAGCGACAATCTCCCACCAGCGGCGGGTCGTGAACGAAGTCGTGCATCGTAACAAGATTGAACAGCGAATTAACCCCAGCTACGACGCCGAATTGCGAATGGTACTTCGATTTACAACCCATTACATTGCAGACAAGATCGCGGGACAATATGCATCCGCGCTAAACAAGGCCGACCGCTTCCAGTTCGAGGAAGATGCAGAAAGTGATAGCGTCGTTGTTCATGGGAGGAACTCGTCGTATAACCTGGGCCTGGCCGCGTTTTCATGCACGTGCGGGTTTTCCTGCGCTATGAGGCTTCCTTGCCAACACATGATGGCATATCGCCACAAATCGCCCAAGTTCAGCACTGTGATTACGGTGGAGATGATTGCAGACAGGTACTTGCATGGATGACATCGATCATGGTTGATTATGGATCGATCGTGGTTTGTACATGTATCGTGCACATGGAGTTGCAGCAAGCGCTTCGCGATCACGGWTYATCATGGTKGATKATAGATCAATCATGGTCGATTGACTCACGTGCTTTTCATCTGATCATGTTTGCATATGGTTCCCACATGTGTGGCGCTTGGTATCATGATTCGAGCGGGTTTGACGCATCAATTGTATCATGAATTGCGCATGTTTTGCTTGTAGTTTGCGCATGGTTGTGCAGGAACTTGGCTGATGTGATGCGAATCTCATGCTGTCGTCGTTGTTGCTTGTTGTTGCGTGGCTTGCAGGTAGATTTGCAGCTCAGTCGACCTATCCAGAATTGGTTTCCAGTTCCATCTTTTCAAGCGGAAGCGCTATGCCGAAGAAGGCTCGAGTGATGATGCTGATGAGGATCCATGGTTGACCGCAGCGGAGCGCTACAAGGAAGCCTGCCGACTCACCCACGCAATCAAAGACGAGCTGGCAGACGTCACCAGCGAAAGAGAATTTCGTGAGTTTGCTGAGTTTCTTGTGGCGCAATGGCAGAACATCCGCCATCCCGGTGAATATTGACAACAGTCACTGGTGCGCAATCGTTGCACACATCCGAGAGAAGCGTCTCGCCTACTACGATCCTACGGAGAACTCTGAGACTGTCCTAGCCCATGTGTGTCGGGATCTCTGCGTATCTGGCTTTGACAAGTTCAAAGTTGTCAATGATCCTCGCCCGATCCAGTTTGATGGCCATAACTGTGGCGTCTATATTCTTCTCAAGTTCTGGTCAACCGTCTGGACACATATCAGTGACTCGTTCCAGCTCCCCGATTTGAGCTCGCTGACGGCCCTGGAGAAGCTTCGATACGAGATGCTACACTACATCCTCAACGGCAATACGGAGAACCGAGTTACAGCAACAGAAACAGAAGTGGAAGACACGTGCACAGCAACAAACGAAGAAGAATCGAAGGACGCATAGGCTTGACGTCCATGACTTGTGCACATTTCGTATTTCATCTCCCATACCGCATTGAACATGATCAACCATGATTTTTCTATGRTCAACGAYGATCCACAGACTTGGCGCGAAACACGCAGCGGAGAGGCGTCAACTCGTCCTCGGYGAAGTTTTCGGACTTCGGCAATTTGTTGTAGTTTTCATGAGCAATTTACCATCGATTTTCGCGGGGTGTGACATATGGTGAGAACTCAGAAACAGATTGAAAATCCATGCTTAATTATCATGCAAAATATGATCAACTATGATAAATTACACTTAATAAACCATGATCAGCAACAGCGTCCAATTAGCGTGGATACATTGAAACGGCGGCCCATTGGACCTAATACCCTGGGATCAGTGCGCGGATATCACAATCTGTGCTTGTATTATGCTGGCGGTGCGGACAATAGTAGGTACGGAAATAGCATGAAGGACAATAACAATTCCAACAAGCTATTTGGCCCCGGATTACCGGGGCCACGGAAGGTTTTACCGTTGTTGTTAACGTTTTGTGCCTGCCATAATAATATATGCCTGTGAATTTGTGTTTACCCTGCTGTCAGCCCAACTCTGATACTGTCATGTGCCTACCCTACTGTGTTGTGCCTACCCTAAATGGCCCCACTTTTAAGCGAATGTGCTGTATCTACTCTACTGTTGAGCGCCTACCCTACTCTTATGTGCCTACGCAATTGTTGTCTGCCTATCTTGTGTGTCTGCTTGCCTATAGTGTTATGCGATGTGCCTACACGACTTTGTTGTACCTACCTTACTGTTGTGTGATGTGCCTACCCTACTGTGATGTGTGTGTGTGCCAATCCTGCTTTTGTATGATTCTACTATTGGTGTCAGGGAAGGTAACCCCTTCAGAAACTCAGATAAAAAGTCAAACGTGTGTTGAGATTCAAAAGCGAGGGCTTCCTCGCCAGCCAGATCCTCCGGCGGTGTCCTTGTAATAATGGCGGTAGCGAACCGCCCAGGTGATGGTGGTGGCGTGGGCTCACCCGCTTCGGAGGCGTCGTCCTCCAGCATGCCCTCCATGAGTTCATCATCGAACTCAACGGCAGGATGGGCCACCGTCTTCAGGTCCACATCAGGGACCGGCGAACGCTTTCTCCCCTTGGCGCTCGGTGTCGCCTTCTCCGGGGATGGCGCCGCAGTGCGAGTTTTCCCACGCTTCGACAAGGTCTTGACCGCCGGGCTGGCGTTCCCGTTAGACTCTTCGCTCGACTTATCGTCGGAGCCAAGCAAGGCCAGCGTCGTGGCCGACTTCTTGCCTTTGGCGGCACGCTTGGTTCCAGCAGGAACACTCGGCTTCCCGGCCGCCGTCGCTTTGGTGACAGCCGGTTCGCTGTCTTTGCCACGAACAGTGGCTCGTGGCGTGTCGGGGACATCATTCGTCCCCTCTCGACCCGCAGTGGCATCCTGTGATGCCGGGACATCCTCTGATGTCCGTGCGCTCTTCCTCGTCGGCTTCTTCACGGTCATTTGTATCTGACCTCGCCGACCGCATTTGCACGACTGCCACAGTTGGTGGCTTAAGATCCCCGTCGCGTGACCCCAGAAGTATGTGGTCACTTCTGTTTGGGCTCACACACAATGGTGTGTTCGCACGCTAAGTGGGGGAGGGCGAGCTTTTGAAGGTCCGCCCGCCGCTTGCTTCCCTTATGCGTGATGAAACGGATGTTACACATTTGGGGTTGATCACGCATGTGATCACAGGTGTTCTTTACATTTGTTGTCGAACACCACAATTGGGTTCTTGACATTTGTTGTTGAACACACAAGATGTCAAGAGTTGCATTGTTTGCAACTATAGATGTGTCGTTTGCAATACGGCGTCCCGAAGGGCCGCCTGGATGTTATCAGCCAATCAGAGCTGAGATGCATATTAATGGCCAATTAGGTCTGTATATTTTAAAGGGTCGCTAGAGTAGTTAGGAAACTCCCGCGCCCTTTGGCGCTCTCCTTCAAGGGAGCAATACATCACTTCTGCATTTGCAATCCTTTGCAAACTTCTTGCCCTCACTGCGGAGGGCTGGAGCAAGGCAGAGAGCAACCACCCGTGGTTGCGTGGAAGTCAACGCTTCCTATTGCGCTCTCGTGCTGTGTGACGTGCCTTGTCACAAGCGCTATGTAGACTACGCACTCCGTGTCGGCGTTGCCATTCTTACTGAGCGCGACACCAACCTTGCCGTTGGGTTTGTTTGCTGATCGAGAGAGCTTCCACGCACATGTCCCCGTTAACCCTTCGTTTTCGGCCAGTGCATCTATAGATTGGTACGTATGCAATGGTTGCGTGTCACGGGGGTGACAGCACGTGTTCTTGGAGAACCTGGATTTAAGCAGGATCCAGCCGGCTGACCGTATCGTGCCTACTGTCTCGATCTACAGCAAGAATGTTGAGAACGCGTCAATGTCTGCCGGGCGTCACCAACACTCAAACCGGCTCGAATACGAATGTTGAGGGTCAACCATTGCGCCTCGAATTCTTCCCATGCGTTTTATTGGTTTAAGACACGCGTGAATGATGTCTCCATCCCATTTTCTGACAACGAAATGGTTAGCCGGTATCTATAGGTGTATCCGCGATTGAACGATCGCCCAAAGCGCAAAGGGATAGACCATCACAGTCGAATTTTACCAAACCGTTTGATGATTCAATTTTGGAAGGTCCGAATAGCTTGTACAGGCTCCATGTCGACACTACGTAGCGTTCTCATTGCAACGGGAAGCGTCTACCACTGGCGGCAACAGCCCACGGCTGTGGCGGCTTACTTTTTCATTGGCGTCACGTTGATTTGATTCACGAGCTACCAACTCGGTGTGCCGCGATATGTCGAACGGCCGTAATTTTGGCAAGTACTGGGTTGGCTGCCAGCATTCTCGGCCTGCTATGCGGTCTGCAATTGCAATATGATTTATATCGCCGGTCTAATGGGCACTCCGTATTGTTAGTATGTCGGCTCGGATGCCAAATAGATAACCTATACCTTGTTCTGTCGTATAAATTTTTTAGTATAGGCAATGCTACAGCGATGTGGATGGTAGCCGACAGAATGAAGCATAGAGTCAGGTCTTTGGCAACTTGATGTGTAATCTCTGGGTTATACTCGCAGACATCACTTGATCACACAGGCGACTCCATTTCAACACATCACGTGGTCAGTACTAAACAAGTAGTGCTTTGGTCAGCTAGCCGCATTGATCGGCTCCCATATTTGGTAGGAAGCGTTTCATTTGCTGCCCGGGCTTGACTTGGCCAAGACGTGCTCTTGGCCTAAGACAGTGTGTATCCTGTCGTGAGAATTGACGACATAGGTAACTGTAGCGTGCGGCGACATGTTATTAGAAGACCGAGATAGAAATCGGCGAAAGAGCTAAAGCCGTGCAACTACAATTGACATGATTGCCAATCGTTTTTGCTTTAACGTAGCGCTGAGCTTCTGGGAAATGTGGTTGAGCGTGGATTTTCCGATCACAATCCTACCTTACATTGGCTTGAAGTATTCCCAATCATCGCTTTGGGCGCATAACTTGAGCTGTTCTTTAAGGAAACAGTGCAATTGTGAATGTCTGGCGTTAGATGTATGATATTTATATATCACTACCATTCGAAATACAATTTTGATATATTGAGTTTTCTGAAGTGCTTCCATTGAATATTCCATTGCGCTCCTGTTTGCTTTTGGCTGAGAATATGCACACTGAAAGCCCACTCTGTATATACGCTTTTGAACACCATACACATGCATATGCGAGCCCACAACACGCAACATGCACTCAGGCACTCGCAACACGCAGTGCACCTCGCGCACACGGCCTGTCTGTCTGCGCGGTCTTGCGGTCTGCCTGCGCGCGCACTTGAAGCGGCCAGCAGTGATTTTTAACCGTCATTATAAATGTATTGTTCGCACCTAACAGAGTTGCAGTGCATTGCGTAGATTTTGACCAATCACAACATTTACAGCGCGCGCCAATCAGATGATGCAAAAAGCGTGATTTGGCCATGGGAGAGAGGCCGTTTTGGCCAATGAGCGCGCCGTATGATTTGTCCAGTGGTCTGGCAGGATTCGGCGCGAATTTCGACCAATGGCGATTTTTTCCTCTCGGGCCGATCTGGCCAATGGGCAGGTCGGATTTGCGTTACGCTCTTGTATTGGGGGTGGGACCGACGATGGGGGGGGCGGCAAGCTGCTTTGTTCGCGTGGAGCCCGGGGGTGCACAGTGGGCGCGGGGCCGCCAGAGGGCCACTGTTGGGGGCATCCTCACGGATTGTCAGAGGTGCACCCGCTAAAGTAACATTATTGTATGACGCAATAGTCTACGTATATTGGTTTGGGTATTAGACGTCAACGACGCCGTCTACGAAGCCCATCAAGGTGGGTGCACCCCACATATCCCGATTGGCGCGAAGAATTTAAAAATTGGCGGGGAGTAGGGACGAGCGGAGTGACGTCAGCACAAGCTTGCAGCCCGAAAAGAGGCGCTTGCAATGGTTGCTGGTTGGAGGCACCAATTGGACCAGGGATGCATACTCGGAGCTCGCTCGCTCGTACCTACGTGGCCTCTTTGCCTGTCGGAGGATGGTCGTAGCGAAGTCTTGCTTCTTGGTGCACACAACTGCAGCAGGAGTTACTGGCGTCCTAGAGTTCTTGACCGCGTCTTCTTCCTCGGATGTGAGAGTAACATTGTTCTGGATCTTTACTACAGCGGATTCGAATGTTGGGGAATTGCACAATGTCTGCTGCTGGCAGCAAATACCGCGCCATGATCGGGTACTGTGCCAAGCACGCGTCAAACAACAAACGCACCTCCGCGAGCGTTCGGTTCTCTCCCTGAGGCTTGGCGCATACGCTGTCCAAGTCCTTCAGCCGGTCGGCAAGTGTCTTGATGCGCCGGTGCGCATTGTCGCGTGGGACAAGATCCTTCACATCCGACACAGTAAGCACCTCTTCGCGGAACTCGACGTAGAGCCGAACCATGTTCAATATCGACGACCACCGTCTGCTGTTGGACTTGATGGCGCCCAGATTGGCGGCTTTCGCAAGCTGGCTCGCGTTCTTGTGATGTCTCAGATGGACCATCAGATTTTTAATCTGATTCACCAGGTCCATATATTCTTCCAAATTCAGATTTACCGCAAGGAGAGAACAAACATCAAAAAGAGCACATTCCACCATTTGAGGTTTTTCTTGCTAGGTTACACAGTGAATCGGTACGATTTTAGCTACAAATTGATGTATCGTTCACAAAAATTGGGGTCCGGATGGCTGAGCTAGAGCGTCGTAGCTATGACACCTAGCTCCAACCCTACTAAGTACGATTTTTTGTTGTTAGTGTCTTGAAATCGCCGTGGCGAGATCGATCTATAAATGCGCTCAGAATTCGTTGTTTCGCTGTGGTTGCTGAGAAATGCACGATTGCCAGTTTGAGATAAAAACTATCAAAATTTTATCTGACGGTTCAAATTGAAAAGTGATGTGGACACATCAATTTAATCTTGCTCTGCCTTGGATCGATTTTCGCGTCGAGCATTCTTTTTGGCCTGTGCCTCGTCGTTGAAGACCCATTCCGCAACTTTGCGGAATGGGTCTTCAACGTTTTCCAATAGCACGCAACGTGACGTGACAGCAGCGCTTTGAACAGCTTCGGCAACTTCTTCAAGCGTCCAGTAGTCTGTACGAATCAACTTCTGGCGCACAACACCAAAGCCGCGATCACAAGCGTTCTTTGTGTGACCCTTGACCATGAATTTGTAGTGGACCTCTTTGAACCAGCCTAGTAAGCAAGAAGAACGAAAAACGTGATCGCAACGTTGTTTTTGTTCTGTCCGCCGCAGTTGTCGGCGTACACAACAAGAACTTTGCCAGACTTTGTGCCATAGTTTTCGACCATCTCTGGCAGAAGTCGATGCAGCATCGACAGGACCTCGTTTGGACTTTTCCGGCCTTTTCTCTTACTGTACAGGACATTGTATAGACACATATTGGGGCACATGGTCGCCAGCAATACCGACAGCTGCTTCTGTACAGCGTCGTCGTCGACATCGACGCAGTCATTGTCGGTGTGGCTGTCATCACCGTTGTCAGCACTCGGCGCTTTTACTTCGACTACGTCTTCATCAGATTCATCCTCAACGTCGGAAGGGCGCCATTCTGGATCGGAATCCGACCCGTCAGAATGCATACTTGGGCTCTCGTTGCCTTTTTGGTTTTGAGTTTGAAGGAGTAGTTTTCGTGGCTTTGCTGGCGATCCCGCACAAGTGCGAAACACAACGGCCAACTTTTAATGCAATTTTCTAAAAAAACAACAATGGTGGATTGTGCTCATTTTGATGTTCGTAGTCTCATCTGTGACTTGCGCAACCGACCATTGGTATTTCTAGCTTCCTTGCAAGTCTCTGATTGGTCGAGCAATTGTCGGCGACCAGGAACCGAACCATGGCGATTTTCTTGTGGTAAACGCCCGAAATTGTCTTGGTGTACTCAATATGCGCATCGGCAGTTTGTCCATCCTCCAGAGGTGAGATAGCCAACAGACGCTGGCAAAGGCTGTCACCGGATGGCGTCTTTTCGCAACGAAGTGCATCGTGTTGTTGGACCAGCCGTCAAACATTAACTCACCCAGTGCCTCGTTTATCGCCGATTTTCCACGAGAAACATTTTCTATTGCTACTATGGTAGCCTCGGAATTAACCTTACTGCGGGTCGGCCAATCAAATTCGTATGTGATGGCTTGAAGCCTAACCACGATTCTCAATGATAAGTGAGATCAGCCCTCTGATTGGCTTAGTCTATTCACGAATTGCTTGGTCGGTGATCACTAATTCGTGGCTGGAGCAGTAGTCAAGAAATAACGGGAGTGCTTGCAATGCACCTGGCGGCATTGTTGTGGGAACACGGCCCGTCAATTCCAATTCCATTACCCCGCAGGAAGGAAGCAACAAGCCACTGAGCAAATATGTCCGAAGCGTATGTCGTCGAACGCATTGTTGGCGTGAAGAGAGTGAAGCAAGGAAGGAAGCGCCACTGCACCAAGTACCAAGTGAAGTGGGAGGGCTATGATGAGCTGACGTGGGAGCCCGCTTCCAATCTCACGAACTGCCAGTCGAAGATCGACGAGTTCCTGGCGCAACAAGCTCGCGTGACGACCATGCCCAGTCGCTGATGCGTCTGCCGAAGAGCTGACCGAAAGCACCAGTCCCGCGCCGGCGAACGACAACGGAAACACGGTCGCTGATGCGTCCGCCGAAGAGCTGACCGAAAGCATCAGTCCCGCGCCGGCACACGACAAAGGAAACACCAGTGGCGAAGACGTGGTACCGGAGGATGACTGGTTTTCGATGGACGGAGAACCAGTGCCAAGTCCTGCGCCGACCGACGGCGACTTCGCACGCGAAGATGAAACCAGCACGGTAGGATCGAGAGCAAACGCCAAGTCCTCGCCCCGCTCAACCCAACGCTCACGCTCGAGGGGAACAAGAAACTCAGAGAAGAAAAGCGATGGGTTTCTTGACTCCGACGTCAGCGATGGTGAAGACGAATTCGAAGACATCGCTCGCGACGAAGTCTTGGTCGTCGAAAACGATGAGGCGCAGACGACAGTGACGACGACGAAATGGACACGGTGTCTGAGGCATTGGCAGGCCCTCACGAAGAGCTCAAGAACGACGAGCTGCGTCAAATGGCTATTGATGGTTTCACGAATGCGTACTACGGAGAGGACACGATTAAAGCTGCCGAAGACGTCAATCCTTTTGAATGTGGTCCCGTTGTCTCGGAACCAGCAGCCGCAGCAGCGAAGAATATGAAACCAATCGACCTCTTCTTCTTCTTCTTCATGCCGAAGTCATTGTGGCACCGCATTGCCATCGAAACCAAGCGCTACGAGCGTCAGGCAAGAGAAGAACGAACGCGCCAAGCTCGAGGACGTATTCTTCGGCCATATTCAAGAACTGACGCCGCGGAAACATTTGCGGAAGCCCAGCGCAAGCTGGCCATGTTCGAGAAAGTACTTCCGCATGCGATTTTGACGATGCTTGGGCTGTTGGTCGCGCGGGCTTTGTGCCCCATGAAAATGGGCATCGAGCGACATTGGGCGTCAACGTCACAAGGAGCTATTCCTGCGGGAACGTGGTCAAGATTCATACCAAGACAACGCTTCCGCGACATTTTCCGATTCCTGTACTTTAGCGACAATAAGCATGCGATGGCGAAAAACGACCGCATGGAAGGCTCGTCTAGTGGTCGAGACATTGCAGCGCACATCTCCGCAAGGCCTTATAATTGGACGGTGGGTCGCGTTCGACGAGATGGTGATTCCGTCGAGAAGCGCTCGGAACACGATGCGCATTTACCTCAAGAACAAGCCGCACAAGTACGGCACCAAGCTTTTTGCGACGTGCTGCGGTAAGACGAACTATTGCGTCCGCATCGAAGTGTACTGCGGCGCGCGACAAGATGACAGCTACGTCGACACACTCAGTGGATCCGCGGCGGTGATCCGCAACCTGAAGGCGATCTGGCCACCGCACAAGATTGACAGATCTCAAACGCGCGTCGTTGTGACTGACCGCAAGTACTCGTGCGTGTCGCTTGCAGTTCGATGGCTTGCCAAGGGGTTCTGCAACATCGGCGCCGTCACGCCAGCACGCCTCGGGTCCCCCAAAGATCTCAAGTATCCATTCAAGACCGTTCCCAAGCGTCTTGCCGGGCAGCGTGGATTGACGCGATTGCAGAGATCGCTCGCGTTCCCAAATCTGTACGCCAGCAGTTGGATTGACAACAAGCCAGTGTAGTTCCTCAAGCGTCGACGTCGGCTGCCCAGCGTTTGTGTCCGATTACAACAAGTATATGAACGGCGTAGACGCGCATGACCAGCTCCGTTTACAGCGTTACTTGGTTCAACGAGCTCTGCGAGCGAAGAAGTATTATATGACGCTATTCTTCGGGCTTTTAGACATGGCGCTGGTGAACGCGTACACYAGTACTGCAAGTCGATGCGCCAGACGCCAATGCCGCACGCTGGATTCCGGACACGGTTGCATGAGCCAATGTTGAGCATGACCGAAGCCGATTTCAGGGAAACATCGCCAGCAATGTCGCCGACCTCGTCCAGTCCTCGCGTCTCTCGCTCCTCAGTCACAAGCTACCACCTTGAAGTCTCTGACGATAAGCAGCGGTCTGGGAAGCCTCTTTATCGTGTGTTCGATACTCCATACCGACCAATCGAAGCCCATGGGAAGGCAAGAACGTATTGCGTGGAGTGCTCCAGCGAAAAATGCTGTATCTACTTGTGCGACGGACTCCGAAGCACACACGAAGGAAACCACATGACCTGCTTTCAGATCTGGCACCAACTTTGGCAGAACGGCACCAAGCGCGATGACAGCCGGAAGATTCGAATGCGAGGTGCCGGTGCCAAGGCCTTTGCCAGGTGCTGGATCTTCACAACGTCCCTCACTTCAGCTGACATCGCTTCCGCACTTGCGAATAATTCGCATACACGTCTTCACCGACTTCATGATTATGCTGCGCGACATGCTTGTACACAACAACGATCCATCTTGAATTTCTATTCTTGACGCACACAGTGATCTGTGCAGATAGAAATTACGCGTTAGAATGTAGCATAGTAGTCTCACCAAACATTTCGCATACCTTTGCCGGGCACCCAATTTCTCGAATTGTCTGTCGGGATCGTGCCCCACTGCCTCGGGCACGATGCCCGCCAGCATGGGTTCAGCATACCGTTTTGGCGTAGAAATGGAATTCTTCTTTCGGGATTAATAAATCCAACCGAATTGACTTGTGTGAGCGTACATCACGGTTACGATGCGCTGATGTTCTTGTGCTGCTCACGCGGTAAATCTGGATAGTCTGATTAATTCATGCAATATGGCAGATATCAATTCGCCGTGTACACGTACCTGGAATGTCTGCCGTGAACATTCAGATATAAGGCGTCAAAATCTTCCCAGCACGTGTATTCTGCATTCTCAGTTGTGGTAACCTCCACCGAGGCGTCTGTGGCTTCAATCTGCATTGAGAACGTGGTTAGTTGTCGACATCATGTTTCAGCAATCGCAGAGCTCATAACATACCTGTGTGGCAATGCCACTGTTGCTGTCGCTTCCGCTGTCATCGCTGGCGTCGCTGTCGTCGTGTCCAGGCGGCGTTTTTGAAAATGGCGCGATTTGGACGCACCAGTCGTTTTTTTTAATTTCAAGATTTAGAGATTTGATGAGATGAGTGTTTGTGCCCTAGCCCTGACCAATCCCTCGCCTAACCCTCCCCTGGTCGCTGTTCCTGGGGAAGTTTCCAGCCGCTGGCAATAGCCACTTCCTTAGGTCATAGCAGAAGCAGAAGCAGCGATTATGCCTGATGCAGTGCTCGCATATCTCTTGCATTTCTGTTCCGAGTATCCGGGCACCAACAGCTGCCTGGTTCCTCACTCACTTGAGCCTTGTTGATCCAAAAACAAGACTAAGTTACAAACGCGCGAGGGGGCGCGTGGACGCGCTACCACCACACAGTTAACAGAAAAACCTCACTGCGATCCTAAATCTAAAACCTCGGGCAAGCTTCTGGGTTGCCAGGTTGGCAAAATCACGGTAATCTCCTCGGCCGCGAATTTTGTTCCTTCAGCCATCCAACACCCTTCACAATAGCCAACACCCCAAGCAAAATGTGCGCCCAAGCAAAGACCGGCATCGATAACTCTGCAACCAAGACACCCCTGCAGCTAAGCAGCACCGCAAATGAAAAGCTGAAGTTCAGACACGTGCACATACGCCTTCCCAACCCAACCGCTGCTCTCATAGCTCGCCAGGTCTCACCCAGTACCGTTCGCGGACATCAGCAACACCGGCAGCGCGCAGCAACTGCCGTTTTCCAGGTATTTTTTTTAAAATCAGAATGGATTTCCTGTTTTTAGTGCCAATTATCAGTTCTCAGAATTAAATTATACTTTTCAGTTTTCGTTCCGCAGGTCCTATCGCGCCCACAGAGTGGCGAGCGATTCCCTCACTGAGCGCGTCTAGGGTGCAAGCACGGTTTGCAGAGAAGGAGAAGCTGCTACAGCATTTTTACGAACACAAATCTTTCAAGCACAAGCAAATCGGCCCATGAAAGCTTGCAACCTCAAGCATGGAACCGTGGTCGCGCAATTGCAAGGGCATGTTCAACGCGGCTCTCTATTCTCTATGAACAACGATTCACCATTGGTCCAAATAATCTACCCGGTAAAGTACGATTCACTTGGATCTGCGCCAGGCGTCCTTTTATTTGTGTCTAATTGGTGAATGATTTTCATGAATTGTCATTATTATCGGGCTAATATTTATGCATAAGAATACCAATTAAGTAAGAAATTAGGTACAAATTGCTGTGCCCAGTCTGAACCAGAATGCCCGCAATTCGCGGGAGACAGAGTACCCGGTACTAGCAGATCCGCCTGGCATGTGAACAGGCAATATGATGAACGCGTCATCTTGTCGTTAGATAAACACGTCAACGCGCAACGAGCGTGGAACACGCGGGTAGTCAACTTGAGAGATATGGGCCGGGGGAGGGGGATCTTGCACACCCCGTGCCACATCACGTAGTTGCTGCACCAACCGGATTGACTCGAGTTAAGCAACGTACACAAAAGTCATGATGCTCGGGTGGGCTGCAGCAAATTGCTCGGCAAACGCGCGATTGTAAGCTTCAAGGGCATTGTTCGTTCGTGCAACGAGGGTGCGCCGCTCTCTAGCCATTGCCGAGATGTTCCAGCAGTCGACACTGTAGGTTCCCACCCAGCCTCTGCAAAGTACTTCCAGAAAGCTTGCCACTTCTCTGCATCCTCCTTGATGTCCATCTGCCCGTTGAGCAGGCGCTGTACGTAACGTATGCCTTTCGATTGCACCACACTGGCCTTCGTGTCGTAGAGCGCTTCCACTTTTCAGTTATAATCGGCGTACGTGAGGACTGAGAGCTTCAGCTATCACACGATTGTAGCTTTGGATGGTCTCGACAACGCTTAATATCTTTGTGACTTCAACAGATTCTTTGAATATAACACCAGTGAGTGTCTCGAGGTGTCTGGAACCCCTGACTTCACACAGGGAGACACGTAGATGAACGTTGATGTAATGAGTTGTTGCTGATACGCTTTTGTAGACTTGCACGCAGGACTCTCTTGATGCTGCTTGTTAGTAGTGCGTGGTCTATTAGCTTGCTTGTGTGCACGAAAAGGTGCTTTGCTTGAGTACTTGAAGGAAAAAGGGAGAGTAAATTATGGAAAAGAGGCTACAAGGCCTACAATGTCCTGCCACTAACGTCTCCTCAACTGGACACTATCTGCGACCCTGTGGCCATTATAAAAGATATGAAACTGCTCTGTCACTAATTCCTCGACGCCACCTTCAGTGTGGCGTCCCCGAACACATCCACAAAAGAGGCACTTCCGAGCCAAACAGACCAGCGTCCCCGAACACATCCACGAAAGGGGACTTCTTCAAGCCAACACGAGCCAGCGTCCCCGAACACATCCACGGTGAGTGAGACATGAAGTTTTTCCGTCCCCGAACACATCCAGCAGCGAGGGCCCATTTCCACCTTTGCAACCAGAGCTGAAAAGCACGTCAACATGGAGATTCGAGCTCTAACTTCAAGGCCAAATACTTCACGTTGGAAATTGCGAGATCACTATACCACATTCGCGACTGTCAGCAAGTCCATGTTACCTGGAGCCATTGCCACCGAGATGTGTTGTCTGGAAATCCCAAGTGACGCCATCTTACGGCGTAGTGCTTGCTTCCAATGGAAGAGACAGCCTACAATGCCGGTGTTGGGAAGCTCGTCACGGATGGCGTTCATCATCTCTTGCTCAAAGTCGCACACAACCGTCTCCGCGTCGAGGCAATTGTTGCTTTGTTCCTTTACCCAGCGCAAGATGTGTCGATAGATGATCTCGTCTCGTCCATCGGCCAGGAAGTACATGCACGGGACATACAGATCATGCCCGCGATCATGAACCATCAAGATGACGCATTGCTCGAATGGCTTCGGTGCCACGTAGAAAGTGCCATCGACGAACAATGCTGTCTGCCTG
>NSDO01000248.1:0-123913 GCA_002286825.1 Lagenidium giganteum
AACACACGGATCGTGTTCATGCTCGCGACTGGCGAGTATGTTTCGTGGTAGTCAATGCCAAGGGTTTGCAAGAATCCAAGAGCAACAAGTCTTGCTTTGTACCTGGTGATTTCCCCGTGCTCGTTTCTCTTGATTGCGAATACCCATTTGCATCCGATTACGTTGGCTCCAGGTGGTCGGCGAATGAGAGCCCAAGTGTGGTTTCGAACATGCGATCGGATTTCGGCGTGCATAGCTTCTCGCCATTTATCCGCGTCTGGCGATTCAATTGCTTCCGTGTAGCTTTGCGGGACATCCTCTGCCACGAGTGCGATTTCAGATTCTTCTTCCGACCGTGGTCGCTTGTTTGTGGGCTCCCTGTGGTTAGCAATAGGGGTGTCACTGACGTGTGTGTCGCTTGAAGAGTGCTCAGGTGCGGTAAGGCTTGGCAGTTGTGGATGTGAACGCATTTGGTCCCCGAGAGTTCTGAGTTGCGCACGTGATGTCACCATTAATCTTTCACTGACCGTGCTTGATGTTGGAAGGGCTGGATGAACACGAGCATTGGCGATTTCATTGCGAGCTTGCCCACGAAAGACCAGGCGATTCTCGTCACGACCGGATGGTGGAAGAGCGAGTCGGTTGCTTGTTCTTGATGGAAGTGCCGCTAACTCATTCTCCCCCTTTCTCATGCGAGATGTATCTTGGTGAAAGACAATCTGATTCTCCCCCTCTTCCAGCGGACCAGCTAGTGCTCGTGGAACGGCCGGTGAACTTGATTGCGCAGAAGGTAATACTGGTAGCGTCGATGAGCCAAGTTGCTGGTGCTCGTGCGCTCTGGAACCCAGGTTCAGCGCATAGTCAGCAGGACCTTGATCGAGGCGAACGTGGCGCGGGAGTGATGTCGAGCCATTGAAATCGTGCGCGCCGCTGAACGATGGCGTATCGGTACTGGTCGACATATCGTCAATGTCCATTGGATGCGTGCCATCATCAAACCCTTCATCGACGTCCATATCTTCCACTTGGTCACTCGCTTTGGCAGGCGGCTAGACCGTCATGTCTTGGACGTCACCGGAGGTGGGCAAGTGAATGCACTGGTCATGGTGGGAAGGAGACTCACGAAAACGACTGGGCGCGTTCTCATCGAGGTGCACAGTGCGTGAGATGACTATTTTCTGGTTCTCGATATCCCACACCCGATAACCCTTGCAGGCGTCGGCGTACCCAAGAAAGATGCCTTTCGAAGCCTTCGCGTCCCATTTGGTGCGCTTGGTCTTGTCCACAAAGACGTAACCCCGAGATCCGAAGACACGAAGATGATCGAGTCGAGGCTTTACGCCAGTGAAGACTTCAAATGGCGTTGTGTCTTGGCGAACGCTGTTGGGGATGCGGTTTGTGAGATAGACTGCAGTCATCACAGCTTCACCCCACCAATACTTCTCGAGGTGTTGGTAATAAATCATTGCGCGAGCCATCTGAATAATGGTGCGATTCATACGCTCAGCGAGGTCATTCTACTGAGGCGAGTAGGGGACAATGGTTTGATGTACAACGCCACTGCTTGAGCAGATTGACTTGAAGCGCTTGTCCACGTACTCTGTGCCGTTGTCACTGCGAACGCACTTGATCTTCCAGAATGTTTGGCATTCCACCAGTTCCTTGTATTCTCGAAATCGATCAGGGACCTCCGATTTCGACTTGAGCAAATACGTGTGCACGTTTCGCGAATAGTCATCAACAAAGACAAGGCCATACTGTGCTCCAGCCATTGATTTTGGTGTCAATGGTCCGATCACGTCTGAGTGCACAATATCTAAAACTGATTGAGACTTCCTGATTGCTTGGAATACTTGGTAGCCGACATCTTGCCGCAAGCACACCCTTCGCAAGGTTCAGAGTCCGTTGCTGGGGGTGTGATCGCTGGAATGCCTTGGACCGCGCGTGCGACKGCTGGAAGCTTGGATGGCGCAAMGTGACCGAGACGTGCGTGCCAAGTGTCCCAGYTGTGGAGGGATGCCGCTGCAGCCACCTCACTAGGAGATAAAATGGCTTCCATGGCGTACAGTTTGCCACGCTTCGGGACTTCAACGACGCTCTTCCCCGAAAAACGGATGGAGCATTGCGACTGCTCAAATTTCACGCTGACACCTTTTGCAACGAGCGCTGAGATTGATAATAACTAGCGGTCCAGTAGCGGAACATGGAGTACGTCCGTGAGTGTGACTGTGTTTCCGTTGGCAAGAAGTACACGAACAGAACCAGTCCCAAGTGCCTTCAGGTGATCACCATTCGCAACACAAATGGTCAGCTGGGCACGCAACTGGCGATACTCGTGGAAGTCTTCACGTGAAAAGGACATGTGCGAGCTTGCACCACTGTTCAGGAGCCATGTAAATCCATCTCGCTGGTTACTTTGCTGCTCCCCATTGGTGGAAGCGGCAGTGAAGACAAACTCGTTATCACTTGAGCCTTGTCGGCGTTTTCGGCACTGTTCGAAGCTGTGTCCCCATCGCTTGCAAAACGAACATTGGACCTGGCGCTGGCCTTGACGGCGTGGCTTGCGCTTCTCATGGCTTGGTTCCTTGTCGCGATCGTGGTGGCGATTAGGCTGGTTACCATTGTTAACGCGACGAGGGTTGCGTTTGTTGTATCAGCCTTGAACGCATCTTCCTTTTTCTCTCTCGTTGCAAGCGTTTCTTACTCACGTATGAGCATTTCCTTGGCTTCTAGCAGGCTGATATGCTTCTGCGACTGGATGATTTTGACCATATTGTCGTAGTCACTTGACAAGCTACCAAGTAGGACTAACTTATCGTCGTCTTTGAGAGGATCATCGACCGCGGCAAGGCGAAGGCAGAGATCGTCGAACTTTAGTAAGTGGGTCATGATGTTGTCGCCGTTGGACATTTCGAAGTCGTGCAGTTGCTTTCGAAGACTGACACGGTTGTGCCGGTTCTGCTGGACGAAAAATGTTCGGAGTAGCTCCCAGGCTTCGAGGGCACTTGTAGCTTCACGAATCATTGTCTGGAACGTTGGAGAGAGTAACTTCGCCAATACCGCCAGGGCCTTCATATCGGCTGCTTTCAAAGGCTCGGTGTCCCGAATCATCGCTCCTTCTGGCTTCGGCGCGATGTGGCCCAGCAGGTCCTTTCGCGCAAGTGTCATGCGCGCATTGAACTCCCACAGAAAGTAGTTGTCTTCTGTCAGGATTTCGTTCGCCTCGAGCGGACTTAGGCTCATAACCTGTAGTGAATCGGTTGATTGGAGCGATGCAAATTGGAAAGTGAGGTGAACTATGTGAGCTACGAAGTGAGTTACCTGCCGTTCCTAGATTGTTCCCGAATGATCTGGACTGGACTACACTGAGCAAGTTGCCCAATCTTATGTGCACGCACATAACGATGTACACTGTGCCTGATCTCAACAGAGACACGCACACACATGATCAATCAAATTCTTGATCACGATCGAACACCACTATTTATGCGACACGAGGTCAACCTTGTTGCGCTACAAAACCGTGAGGCATCACTTCGCATCGAAGAAGTCGGATCGCGAGCTCACCACCTCGATGTGACTTGTGCCAGAACGCTAAGACACAAAATCTCCCGATGGCGGCGAAAGCTTTCGCAACGATGACGTGCAGGTCTAAGTTGATTGAGTGCTTGCGCTGTCGAGGTACAGCTGGTAAGTCAGCCCCGGTGAGGCACCACTGCAAAAGTCGTTGACGAGTCCCTATGGTGCATAGATACGGTGTAAGCAGCGTTACCCGAGGTTAATTCAAGAGCGAATTGCGTGTCAAGCCCGACTCCAAATACACCAGACTGGGCGCATAAGTCGCCAGCCACCTTCTGCGATGGGCCATCTCGAACCATTGCGACGTATCCTGGTGGAGCTGCCGCTGTTTGAGTTGAGAAGCCAAAGAGATCACAGTTGACCATTAGGACACCGAAATCGGCGGTTTCCAGGACAACATTCCCCAAAGGCGACGAAGGCGCATCTCGCACAACAGTTTTTTGCCTCGGGGAGCTGTTTCATTCTCGGCTGGCGAGACGCAGCACAGCTTCGACGTCGTGCCTGCTCACTGATCTGTGTGTGAAAAGACCCAGTGTCTCCATTTTCTCTAGCGTGAGGTGTGCTCAGTGAAGGAAGTGCTGAGGCAAGAGAACGCCGGGCTTGAAGCCTGCGATGCCTTGTTGATGCGCATGGCACGGCGATGAACGCACGTTGTGTTGGCAGCTGCTGTGTTGCGTCAGTTGGGTGATGAAAATATGTTTGTTCCAGTTTAATGCCTTTCGCGCAAGCCGTGCTGCAGTCTTTCGCCGTCCTGTCGTTCCTGGTACAAAATCTAACCGCCCTAACGGTTGGTAGCTCTACGGTGCGGTTGGAAAATGGCAGAGAAGGCTGTGGGTCGCAAGCATGTGCTCCGGGTGGGAGAGTTGGAGGTTGATCAACTGCCATCGGAGCTGTTGTAGGATGAATAAAGCATCCCCGTACGCAGGCGGTGCGTGAAAACCACGATGGTTCCGGTCATTGCGTTCCTTTGGCCACGGTTTAATATAATTCACAACAGTTTTGTTTGGTCTGCCTCATTAACGTGTTTAGTGCACCAGGCCTCTCCTTCAACTGCTCGCGCAGTGATTATCATTTTGCTCTGCGAGGCCCAACGGCAACGAAGTCGCCCGCTAACCATTAAATCTGGTCGTTTGCGCCCCATCAGTGTCAGCACAAGGAATTCAGCGCAATCATACCACGCGTTGGTGCATCGGGGGGGGCACAAGGAAGTCAGCACTTCTGATCCCACACTAGGTGGATCAGCTCTTTTGCACGAGGTTTTAATTACGGCCCGTGCGTAACGTCACCGCCATCGTTCTGCAGCTGGCATCTACAACTTCATTTCGTCTAGGTCCGTTCTTCGGGGAGTTCGAACCAATACAGCAACTTACGTCGGTGTGTCCGATCTCATGAGGCAATCATCCAAAATTTTCTTTTCTTAATCCAGAGTGCTGAGTGCCACAGGTGTGCTGGCATCGGTCGGACCCGGGTATTAGCACTTAATTCCATGGGGGACGAACAATGTGGAAGAGCGCCCATTGCACGCGCTGACCACACTTTCGTTCCTTCAGTACAACGGCTGCGTGCGTCCAATCTGTGGTTCGGCATCATATGCCACGCGAGCAATTCTGCAATTCGAACGCGTTCGTACGCGCTCGCACAAGACGCAGCCGTCTTCTATGTGATTATGCACAGTCGGATTAAGGATACCATGCATGGCAAGTGCTGTTTTAACCCTAACCCTTCAATTACCACATGTTGGAGCTCCAACATGTTTTCGGTCTTCAAACAGTGCTTACCTCGGAAAAACGATTCCATACTGAAACCAAGCTTTTTCCAGAAAAATGCATCTCCGCACTTTGCTACTGTGGCCCCATTTGCACAAGGTTAGGCTCAGCATGGTCGGCCAGGCGTTCAAAGACACCACACTGTTATACACGTGATCCCACGAAGAGACGCCTCACTCATCATCATATTTGTGACCCGCTCGACAACTCGTCAAGTGGAGAGTCGTCACGAACATTGAACGCATGGATCCCGAGCGTCGAATCACGCGCAGTCAGAAGCTCGCCGAGCGCGAGGATCGAGCGAGGACCCGGTACGCGACAGCGTATGAGAGCACCGGCACCACCACTGACACCGCCGCCGAAGCGACCGCGACTTCCTCGACGAGTGCAACCTGAGTCACCGGTACCGTCACCCGTGACGACACCAAAACCAAGCACCACAGCCGCCGTGAGTCATCCTGTCGTTGTGTGTCTCGACGAAGATCAGAGAGCGAAGAGGAGGAAGAGACCAAGAAGGCCAGTTCTCATGAAGGTGCTCACTCTAGCGATTATCACGATGAGCACTCTACCGATGCTCACGATGAAGAGGATACAGCCATGGCGTCTGGAGAGGACGCCATCAAAGCGACAGCGCGGTCAGACCACGAAGCCGAGCAGTCAGACAGCAGCTCTGTTGTATGGTTCGAAGATCTCGACAGTAATGGGCGGACTGTTGTTCACTTCGGCGCACACGCAGCATCCGAGACGGTCGAAGACATCAAGGACGTCGAAGTCGCCCATGACTTCAATCTAGATCACTCCACTCGCGATTAAAACCACAACGACGCTCCAAAGGCTCCGACTGCGATGATTATCGTGAAAACGAGCGCCGCGGCCAGTAACGACGTTGGAGATGTCCAACATCCAAGGGCTGTGGAGCAGGACAATGTTGGAAGGGCCAGGATGGCTGATCTTGTGTGGCAGTACGCGAACTTTGACGAGCCGAGCAGGTCCCGCGAGGAGACGCTGGCAGCGCTGTTGGGCTTTTGGATTCGGACGGCGATGATAGCGATGACTTTGACGAGCAGGTCAATCGCGCTCTAAGTGTCGACAGCGAACCTGAGGCGGAAGACACAGTCAATCCAGTCGCCGTCAGCGACCTGCCCGACAGCGACGCATTGGCAACAAAAGCCGTGCAAGGCCTCCGAGCGATGGCGCAGCACGGGAGATAGGTGCGTGAGGTTGCTCCAGTGTAGTCTAATGTAAAGAGACTGATTGGTGGTACTGTCATAGATCCAGCGAAGTTCCCCCTCAGACCAGAGGCATCTTGGCCAGTATGATGAGGTATACGGACCAACGGAAAGTGCGCTACAAGCATCAGCATAGTCTCCAGTGGCGCTTTTCTTCTACTTTATGCCGAAGGCGTTGTGGCGGGAGATCGCTGAGGAGTCGAATCGCTACCTCCAACAGCGGTGGTCGTACAGAAAAGATCAGACTCAACCAGAAGATAGCAAAGTCTCTGAACGTCGAAACAAAGTCGCAAATTCGACCAAGGTTGCGAAATGAGATGCCGTTTGAGCCCTACGAGTACGTGCGGCTTGTGGGTTTGATGATTGCGCGAATGATGTGTCCTCACCGACAAAAGCTGTCGCGTCATTGGTCACCGGTATCAGAGGGGGCCATTCCATCTGGAACGTTCGGTCGCTTCATGCCCCAGAATCGTTTCAATGAGTTGACGAGGAACCTGCATTTCACGAACAACATGGATGTCCTCGCACGAACGGATCGCGCCTGGAGGGTGCGGTCGGTCGTTGCTTGCAAGCCACATTCAAACGCGAATACATGACACCGCCGGTGCTTTCCTTCAATGAAAGCATTCCCCTGCAAGTCACGCTACAACCCAACGCGCCAATACTTAAAGGACAAGCCCCATAAATGCGGAGCTATTCGGTTTGTGACGTGCGGTGCCTCGACATGGTATTGCCTCAGGTGAGAAGTAGGATCCTCCAACATGTGCGATACAATTGTACGCGCATGTTTGAGATCGTCAACATCCAGGATTGACGCCAGGATTGCGGAAAGAATCAGCATCGCGCAACGGCGCTTGACTATCATGCAGGTGAAGCGGCAGTCCTGCGCAACCTGAAATGCGTGCTCCCGACGGTCGATGATGATTGGCGTGTGGTGACCGATCTCTTTTATACACCGGTCCAGTTGGCTTTTAACCGCCATATTTACTTCGCAGGAAGAGTGATGACCAATCGATTGGGATTGCCGAATTATGTCGTCGAGACGAAGACAATCAAGAAGAACGATCGCAAGCGCGGAGACGCAGTCATGGTAGTGGCAAAGCAGCATTCATCCATGACGATGCTGTCGTGGATGGATAGCATGCCTGATTGCATTCTCTCCACTTGCGGAAACCGAAAGCAGTCAAGATATGTAAGTGTGACGGATGCATTTTGATGTCCACAGCATATTTACTGACGTTGTGTGCAGATTGACGACTCCGTGGAGGTGAAAGAGTTCTGGTGGAGTGCCCTTAGTGTGTCGTGGACTATCAACGCTGGATAGGAGGCGTTGACGTCCACGACCAACTGCGGCTCCAGCGTTACAGTGTCCAGCGTGCGTTTGTCTTCCGGAAGTACTACAAATCGCTCTTTCTCGGCCTACTCGACGTCGCACTAGTGAACGCATTCATTGTTTGGTGTGAGTACGCCAAGCAACGAGGTCTGCCTGCAGCGTCACATTACAAGTTCCTCGAGACGCTGCAGCTGCAGCTACTTGCTATCACGCCAGACGATTTCGAGTCATGGAACGACAGGTTTTCAACGCCTATACAACCGACACCGCCTTGACGCCTATTCGTCAGGCCTGGTCACAAAATGGTGCCATGTACATTGACCCCGACGGCAAGCGCAAACGGCGCCAGCGAGCATGTAAAGTGTGCTCTCTGCTCAAGCGAAACGATGGCCCGACTAACGCTACACACAAGACGACCAGGTATTTCTGCGATTCATGCTCCGAGGACGACAAAAGGCTCTACTTGTGCAATGTGCCCGGTTATGCTCACTACGGCATATTACAGCACCACTTGTTTCCAAATCTGGTATGAGCATTGAAACTGTCGCTTCCAGGCATGGTCAACAAGAAGATTCAAATGCACAAACAGGAAAGAAGCGCAGTCAGCGACAGATCTTTATTGATGATGAGCAGTAGGCTATGATCAGATGCGTGTGTCATGAACTTCTGTTTCCATTGCGTTTCGGACCAAGCATTGTGGCACGCTGCGGCTGCACGAACACACCCCTCAGAGGGTCTACATTTTGCTGAAATTCTGGTCCATGGCTTGGATAGCAATCAGCGGGTCGTTTCAGCTTCCTGATTTGACGTCCCCCAGGGCTTTGGCAAAACTTCGCTATGAGTTCCTGCATTATATTCTCAAGGGCGACATTGAACACCGAGTTCCTGCCACTAGAGTTGACGGCGACGATCGTCTTGCAAATGCGCAAAGCCAAGTTGAGTGATGAGCACGATCCTGACGCCGCATGAACCATGGTCCTATTCATTAATATATGATCAATACATGTTCCGAAGTCTTTGTGGAAAGCTCGTCTTCGTCCTCGACGTCCTCGGTAAAGCTTTCGGCTCTGCGCCACATCGCGTAGGTTGCCGGTGAAAACTAACCATTGATATGGAAGGGGGGTTGCCATATGTCAGCCAGTTGGCAAGCTATGTCAATTTTCATGCATGACATGATCAACCATGATCACTTCTTTTTCATGAACCATGATCAACATCACCGTCCTTTCAGAGTACTCAAAATACTTCTGACCAAACGAATGTTTTGACGCTGAGTTCTGACATTATGTGATCGCCATTTTGATTCGATATGACAGAATGATCTGGTCCTTTCATCCGTCACAGGAGAAGCAACGTACAGTTTTATTTGTGTGTTTATAAAGATATTCGTACACGTTACTCTTGCCTCGATAAACTAAGCTTCGCGTTCGCGCAATCGACGTCGGTACTTGACGGTCACCTCTGTTGACTGAACATCGGTCAATTCGGTGTGAAGGTTGCGCACGCGCCGTCGCAGCCAAACGCGCTCACTCACTTTGGCGCAACGCGTAACATTTAGGCATGCGTCCTTCTCGTTGTGTTAGGTATCCGCTTGCTGCTAACGATACATGCTGCACTGGGGTTGGGCATCCCCGTGTCGAAATCGCAGCTTGCGTAGCTCACTGTGTGGGTCAGGGCGTGTTCGAACAGGATGTCCCTCCATCGAAATTGATTTACCGATACATTTATAATAGAGTATTGAACCGTCGCCCCATGTCAGCACTACAACGAAGGCGTGTGCACGCAGGAAATCGATTCCGATGACCGCTATTGTGTTTTGCTGCATGTCAGTAGCTTTAGGACATCTATCAGGTGAAATATGACAGGTATTGCAACTCCCAATATCACAATATGGCCCGAAAAGACGACGTCCGGTGCTGTCGATCACCTCCGTTGCATCTGCAGCTTTGATATCACCCAAGGTAAGGGTGGCCGAATACATTTTGCCACCACTTTATCTGGACTTTTCTGGTATTCGTTTTGAACAGCAACAACGACACGGGTTAGCGAATGGGCTATTCGAATCTTTCGTCGAGTGCGCCACGATCGAGCGAGTGCACATGGCTGCACTCCCTTGACCTGTCTCCGTGGAGCGACTGCACCGAGGCGAGCAGTGCTACCTCGGTCACCCAAGTGCACGTGCAGTCGCACGGTACATTGGTGCCATCGATGTCACACCACCTCTTAACACTCCACAGTGTCAAGTTCACACCACTATTACCACCACATTTCACCACCACTACAACCACCACATCACTCGATCACTACAACCACCACATTACACTACCACGATTACCACTACCACCACCACATCACTCGATCACTACCACTGCAACCACATCACACTACCACTACAACTGCCGCATCACACTACCTACAACCGGACGATGATAGAGCTACGAAACACTATAGTAGCTATAAGGTTGCATGCTTTGTGGGCTTTGTAACGTTACTAAACATGCCAAAGTCTATGCGCAACCGCCTGGCAATGCCCACTAACGCCCCACCATAGAAATGGTGCAACATGTAGTCTTCCCAAGGCACGCGAAAGCTTCTTTGGAACCTCAAAATATCGAGAATCGAGACACTTGCGCGGATTCGCGGGCTAGTGTTGCGCGGTATGCTTCTCGATCTTGGGTGCGCAACTGGCTCAAGCTGATGTGGAAGTTCGTCAGAGCCACACACGCGCACCAGCAGGTCATAGCGATCTTCACTCCGAGTATACTTCTTGTACATCACGCGCCACAGCATGTTCATCCGACCGAAGAAGTTCTCCACGATGACGCGCTCATGCGAGACCAGGAGATTGCGCTCGACATCTTCGGGTGAGAGAGCGCCCTTGGGTGGCGTCATCTTTGGATGTATCGCGCGAACGTGCGCGCCGATCCCTTGATACCCCTTGTCAACCAGGACCGCCCACTGACCCGGGAACCGAGAGGAGCCGTTTTAAAAGTCGGAGATACAACCATCTGTCGTGGTCTTGGCAAGCATCTGCTGAGCAGCATTCGCCATGTGAGCAAGCAACACGATCAAAGCGAATCACTTCAGCGGATGCACATTCTCGGTCAATTGCGCAGTGTCCATGTGAGTGCGCGATAAATACAAAACCAACGAGTTCGTTTAAGTCGAAGTATCCAATATATATCACACTTACAAGATAGCATTGCGTTTGTAACTATATACCAATCATATCAACGGTAGTTTGCATGGGAAGTTTGTTATTGTTTTATGGTCTGCTGTAGTGGAAATCCTGACTCGACGGATCACAGTAGTGAAGATACGCTCGCTCAATACACTCCGCGACAAATGAAATCGCTCATCCACATTTTGGAGCGGGGTGAGGCGAGTTTCGTGAATTAAGAGGCGCTGTTTGAGTATGATGTGTAAAATTGAGATTCCGACAGGGTATATGTGCAAGCGATCTGAGTTTCGCAAAGCGCAGGGGTGCTGCCATACAATCCACGTTTTCAACCAGTACGACAAATCATATCGCTCACCCAACTTATACTTCAACCAAATATACAAGAGTGATGGTCAATCAGTAATGCGTCTTGTTGCCCCTCTTCTCCAAGACTTCCACACATCGGCGTGGCATCGACGCGATCAGCTTCACGACTTGTGACGAAGGGATAGCATCCCAAGACGCCAGCAATGCCGCCGTCAGTTCCATAACACTGTCGTACTGTTTTCTATTGGCCTATACGTCGCGCGTCATGATCGACCACAGATTTTCGATGGGATTTAGGTCGGGGGACTTGGAAGGCCAGTCCAGCAGCGCAACATGCTGCTCCTCGAAGAACTCGAGCGTTCGATTGGAGACGTGGATGCTGGTGTTGTCCTGCTGGAAGATAAAGTCGATGCCGTAATTTAGGTGCGCAAATGGAAACAAGAACTCCGACAACGTAGCCTTGGATGCGACCGCGCTCGAGGTCCGTCAGCTGCGGCTTGGCTTTTCCCTTCGCCGTCATCTCGCCAAATGGGCTTCGTTAGCTGACGTCCATGCATTACTGATTGACCATCACTCTTGTATATTTGGTTGAAGTATAAGTTGGGTGAGCGATATGATTTGTCGCACTGGTTGGAAACGTGGATTGTATGGCAGCAACCCCTGCGCTTTGCGAAACTCAGATCGTTTGCACATATACCCTGTCAGAATCTCAATTTTACACATCATACTCAAACAGCGTCTCTTAATTCACGAAACTCGCCTCACCCCGCTCCAAATTGTCGCGGAGTGTACGTTTGTTTAAGCAAATTGCATTGGCGTACCAGTCGAAATCGTTGTGTCTGTGTTGGGTCTACGATGGAATTAGCGACATCCAATCTTGCATCATGGTCAACCGCAAGCATCAACTGTTTGTTCGACGAGAAGTAGTCCTGCTGTTGGACTATGTGTATGTTCCTGGCAGTATTGTTCGTGCGCGTAATTTGCTTGCCTCCATTTTCGTTTCGTGGTGAAGTCGAAGGCAGCCGATCAACAGTCGTGTGAGCGTGACATTGAGGCGAACTCATGTGCTCACCCGACTTGGTCATCGCAATCTGAGGTTGGAAATCGAACACGTTTGCCATTACCTTCGCTTGTCGGATGAACACGCTCAGCGAATAGTGGTGGTTACTTCTGGTTGAATGAGGAAGCAAAATGGCTGGGTGTCAACGGCAAGCTCTGGTACACTCGGCGCAGCAAACGCCCAGGTTGTAGAGTTCAAGTCGCGCAATGCTACAGCTCACGTATGGCAATGTTTTCCAATGGACAGATTCCAATAAACTTGTCATGCCTGAGTCGTTTGGTCGCTTCAAGCCAGTTGCAAAGCAGCATTCTGGGAATGTTGGAGTTTCCGGCTTTCACTTTGAAGTATCAATTTTCCCCAAGATATCAAGCGCACAGATCCAACGCAATGAGCCGGCTGGAGATTAAAAAAAACAAAGTCGAAAGTGAGTGCATTGCGACTGCAAATCGTTGACGGCAGCGTCGCGCGCATTTTCTTCGCCAGTGGAAGAGACTATTCGCATGTAGTGCCGCATCTCTTTCAAACGCGCTATCCTCCGAGGTGCTCTGGTGTCCAAAGAAATGGCAACATTTCCTGAGGCTACTCAACTCTTCAACGGTTGGCGTGGCGACTCGCAGAGACTCTACACTATCGAGCGATCCATGCTGTCCACGTAAACGACGACAGCAAGACTGCGTTTAGCATGGGCCAAAGCGCATCTTTCGAGCCTTGTACGATTTGTTGAGTAGTCGGGGCTTTTATTCCAGTGGCGAATACTGCGTTCTCAAACTCCAGTTCGACCGCGACCTCCCTTACGGTCGAATGATGGAGTGCGTGGAAGGGTTCCTTCCACGCACTCCATTATTCTTTGTTGTCGGGGAGGAACCCTTCCCGACAACGAAGATGTCGTGATGCAAGCAGTGAGGTCGCCACATTGTTGTTGTTTTTTCACACCAGCGGAAAGCTTTTTTTTCTTTGCTTTTGATTCATGTGAATCCTGTAATATCCTGTGAGGTGACTTGAATGGACTTTGACTGGACAAACAAATAACTTGCGTCTGCCTTCATTGCCGCGGCAGAAAGTGATGCAATTTTGTGGAAGCTGTACGCCTTCGCTGTCTTGCTCTCGCTGAATCCATTTGGGACCTAAAAAGCGGATTGTGTTCGACGCGATGGGAAGCTTATCGTAGTGTATTGCTGTAGACACTTAGTGTGCTCCATATTGGCCACGAAAGTGTCGATGACAGCCCGTTGCGGTGCATGGCGTCATCCAAAGTGACAAGGAGGATCCAGTATGGCGACTATCATCACTGTAGAGCATCACCCAGTGCCGCAACGGACACATTGCTTTTATCCTCAACGATATCGGCGGAGAATTCCACTGCTATGCGCCGGACACCCGAGCACGTTCCTAATGAATGGAAACGTCACGACTAATCATAAGATCAGACACGAAGGTGTGTTCAAATCTTCCAGCACACTGCTTCAGTGCAAGCCTTTTTGACCACAATCGATGTTCTTCCGCTGAACTTGATCCTGTTTTCATCGGTGAATTGGCATAAACCGAACATGCTTGAAACCATTTCTGACGGAATAGAGTTTCTCCAGAACCAGCATTCTTTTTCAACAAGGTATTTCGTTGCAGCGAGGCGCATCGACAGCAGTCGAAGCTCACAACTTCACTTGCCTTGATAGTGCTGACGGTGATGTTGATAATACCAGCCGACACGTTGCCGATCTGGACACCATGCGTGAACTTATCGAATGGGAACAACGCGGCCAGCATGTAGAACGTAGCCTCAGCCAACACGTTGGAGGCGCCAATGACGGCGAAGCACGCCAAGATGAGCCACGCGCCCGTGGCCTTCGATTTCTTGGTGTCCCAGTTGACGGTGCTGACGGCCATGATGCACAGCGCCATGGCCATGAACATGAGGAAACCGAGCGTGACGCGGCGCTTCTGGTCGTACTTCTTGTCCAGCGCGAACAGCATCTGGATAAAGTGACCGACCACCATGGGCCACGATAGGATCATCGTCGTGAGGAAGCGGAAGTCGACGCCCGAGCCTTCAAACTTGGCCGCGTAGAAGTCTTGCGCCGACAAGCACGAATAGTACGCCCACATGACGGAGCCATTGAGGAACATGAGCGAGTAGTAGATGAACTGCTCGTTCTTCTGGATGTCGTCCCAGATGTCTTGCGGGATGCCGTCGCGGCCTTCCTCGAGCTCGGACTTGTCGTGCTCCAGCAGCTTGTCCTGCAGCATCGTTGGCGGCGTGGGCACGGCTGTCGCTGGCTGGTGCGTTGCCATGGTGCGTGAGATGTGAGAATGCTCGACGATCGCTCACTGGCGAGCACGAGCACGCAGCTCAACGTGACGGGCGCGCTCCAGTCAGCCAGCCACCCAACCACTCAGCCAGTCGGGCAGTCTTCCCGCCGACAATGCTGGTGCTGTTGGATGCATCGCATCCACGGCACCTTCGGCTCCCGTCTGCGTCCGCGCTGCTTGGTTGGTGTCAGTGTCACAAACGAAATCCGGAACTCCGCTTCATCGATGACTGGTTCGTCGACATCCATCAGCGACGGTTGATGGACGTTACTGCCAAGAAACGGGCAGGTAATTACCAGTTGCTGGTTGTTGTGACGATGGGTGTGGGAGTTGTCACACACATCAGCAGCTGTGTGAACAACACACGATTTGTGTTTCAGAGGACATTTATTGTGTAATACAACGACACGGTAAAGTGTTTTGGACCGATGAAAAACGCAGTGCTTGAACATCTGGAAGAACAGATCAGCACATTCAACTTCAAGCGCAACAGACAATGGAGATAGCGCCAAACAACGTCACACGTTACAGCTTGTTGGGATTTGGATGATCCTTGTGGTGATGTCCGAATGGATCTGGGAAGTTGCCGCCGTCATCTGGGAACTCCGGGATGTCGGGGATATCTGGAAAGTTTCCACCATCGTCATCCCCACCGCCATTGTTATCGTCGCCTCCATCGTCACCACCGTTGTCATCATCACCTCCATCATCACCACCGTTGTCGTCGTCACCGCCATTGTCATCATCGCCTCCATTGTCACCACCGTTGTCGTCGTCACCGCCATTGTCGTCATCACCGCCATTATCGTCTCCACCGTCATCGGGATCTGGCCGCCACGTCGGACCGGCAACAACCGGCTTGAACTGGGTCGTAGTTGTGGTTGCTGCAGCACGAGGCTTGATGTCACGTGCTGGTGCCGATGCCACCGCATTCACTTCGCCGACGGTATTTGTTGTCGTTGTTGTAGATGTCCCGCTGCCTTTGTTTGTGTGACCTCCACTACCTTTGGTGTGGTCTGGTGCGGGTGGACATGGACCAAGTGTTGGCTTCTCGCTTGGTCGAGGAGTGCACGGCGTTTTCGTGCGAGGTGGGCACGGCGTGCGCGTACGACTTGGACACGGAGTCACTGATGGCGACGTCGGTAATGGTGTCGGCGTCATGGTCGGCGTAATGCTCGGTGTTGGTGCTGGGACAGGATCTGGTGGTGGCATCTTGGCGACATTCGTTTTCTCGAGACTGGTATCGTATCCCGATGCGACGTTGGAAACTTCTGACTGGCGATTGCTGGTCGTGACTGGAGCTTGGCCTGAAGCGACTGCAAGCAGTGAGAGCAATGCAGCGATCTTGATCATCCTTGGTAAGCTGGACATCGCGGCACTTGATTGCGTTGGAACTTGGACTTGAGCACTTGAAGGCAAGTGGCGTTGTGAGCTTGTTGTGGTGGTTGGTGCTGCGGAAGTTGAACAGCGTTGCACATGAGAATCATCGCCAGTGGATTCTTTGACGCGCTGAGCAACAGCCGACAGAGTTGGAACGCGGCGGTTCATCGTCGCAAAGCGAGTCAGAGAATCTTTGCGCCTGGAAAAACAGGTCCCACGCGCAAAACCACAAATCTGTCGGCGGTCGATGGATTTGCGTCGATCACGAAGCGTCGAGCGAACATTCTCACGAAGATCTGCGGCTTGCAGTTGCTGATTTGTGGCTGAACAGCATCCCCAGTCTCGAGTCAGCTCTCGGCGCATCCACCGGAGCCAGGCGGGCATTCCGCTAGCTGGAGGAAAGCCATTGACTGGCAACGTTGCTCGAACGTTGCCAGTCAATGGCTTTACGACTGGCTTGATGCATACGAAGGATGGACTGATGCGGCGCTCCAACCTCTCTCAGCGTCCCTTCGAGCGCCAGCCCGGTCTTTTCATCGACATTGGGAATGCAAGCAACAACACCCATCAATCCACTGCTATATAAAGTCAAAATATTCCGTTACTGGATACCCACCAACCACTCATGCCCTGCGTCATTCGTTCTCGCTTCGTTCTCGCTCTTCAGGCTCTTCATCGTCGTCTTCTGCGACGTCTTGTTCGTCGCCTTCACCGTCTTCATCCTCTTCATCGTCCTCATCTCCATCATCGTCGTGATCCTCAAACGTAGAACCAGATTGCGGAAGCGACGGAAACGACGCCTCCAGCGACTTGTTGTACGCACGAATAACCTCAAACTTCTGTGTCGTGAAGGCATGGAAGACCTCGGCGTCGAAGCACACGATTCCGAGCGTGCCTTGCCATCGGGAGCGCCGCAGGAAGCGCTGGATTGTCCGCATGGCGACAATTGCGGCTGCATCCACCGGCACACCAAGATTGCCCGTTGAGATTGACGTAATGGCCACACACGTCAGGTTCTCTCGCACAATCGCATCCAGCAGGCTGTCGTAGGTCCGTTCCAGTAAATGCAGACACGATCGACGCGACACATCGGGGCCAACACAATGAATCAATCGCCGCACACCCGCATCAAAGCCCGGCGTGACTTCCACTTCTCCGACGCCCAGCGACCGATGGTTTGCCAGCGTGTTGACGTAGTCGTCCAAATCGCGTCCAGCTCGTCGGAAGACCACTGCTGCTGCGCCTATATGTGGGTTGTACAGCGCGCCGCTTGTCGGGAACGCGATGCCGTCAATCCGCTGGCTGTTGATCTCCTGGATGTCGCCGATGTTGCCTCGAACGACGTGCATTGTGCGGTTGAAATGCTCGCACTCGTCGCCACAGCACAAGTAATCCTTCAACGCGTCACACGCAGCTCCCTGACGACGCCAATCCCACGACCGCGTGGCCAGCAGGTCGTTGTTCTCTGTCGCTGGCGCCATAAGGCGCTGTCGCGGTCCATGAAAGTGCTGCTGAGTGAGCGCCTGCCACAGCGCCGTGTCGTGCACCAGGTGCTGGAGGTGCTGGTCGGTGACGACGACGTCGAGCAGCGCGTCGACGGTGGCAAAGTCCAGCTGCGCCAGCACCATGCGCATCACCTGATCGATGGACAGTGCACTGCGGACAGCATGGGCTGTCCTCGTGGCTCGCACACGCTTGGCTGGAGGTGCTGCGTTCATGGCGTCGGCGTTGATTCCGTTGTGATTGACGCGATCGGATGCGACCTTCACAGCTCAATATTAAAATATATCATATATGTTCGTGTATATTTTGTCTGTGCTGTACATCCTCTGAGTGAAGGTGCAAGGCGTGCGAATGATGGTCAGCTAGTTGCAGAGTGGCATCATGAACACAGTGCTCTCGAAGCAGCACCATCGTTGTGGCGTGTCAAGTGCCAGTTCGTGGATTGACGAGTGGATGCGACCATGTTGCCTTTGACGAAATGTACACACGCATCGCGAAGTCTGTTTTTTTCTGGTTCTTGAAGGAAGGCTAGTGCTTGTGGTCGAATTGCTACCTTGCGCGCCTTGTTGTACTGTCCTATACAAGTGGGCAACGACCGCAATTGGGTGGATGATAATCATGCATTCGTTGAAATCAAGGAAGAAAAGCACTTGGGGCAGAACTTTGCCGTGAGTGGTTCATGTATTGTACAGATATGTGCAGAGAGTGAGTAAGGACGGAGACGCACGGATCTTCGAGAATGCGATGGTGCTTCATGTGGTGAGCGTATTAAGGAGGCAGCAACAACGTGATGTATTGACTGTTTGCAGCAGCTATCGCACTGTGAGCAATGGACGTTGCACTTAATTAAGTAAGACGGCGTATTTTTGCCGCAAACGACTGCCTTGCCATTCACAAGTCGTCCGTGCTGCATTCTCGCAGTAAAGTCCAGCCATGCACGCACCGACGCGTTTTGATATTGCACCCCAGCGACTGAGTCCTCTGCCTGTGAGCGCAGGCAACAATGTGGCATCTGCAGCTCTATATTGCTCGCATCGCGTGTGTTGTTTGGTGTGGGTGGCGATCGTGATAATTCATTGGCGTTGTTTCATCTCTCATTGCGCTGACAGTTGCTTGGGACAAAAAGGCTGCTCTTACACGACAAAACCACCCGTTCATCGTCCACGACCTCCTGTATCGAGTAGATTTGGACGCTGTTGGAAATACGCGTCCAAGCACTTAAGTGTCGAAAGATGATCCACCACAGTCCAAGGTTCTCGCTGTCGCACTCACCAATTTGTCGCTTCTGACCTCATATTTTGCCCTCGCGGGCCTCCGTTCATCGAAGCTATTCGAGTATTGGGAGTGGAAGTCAACGTTGGTGCGCTCGTCGCCTTTGCGGCAGTCAACGGTGGCCTCGTGCTCGCTCACTTCGTGGGAGCCCTTGTCGTGGTTTATCCGTCATTACGTGCAAAGCGCCTGATGCCAAGTAGCGACAATAGTCCTGGCTCCACCATTTGCTGGTATTCCCGCTTGGGGCGCGTGTTGTCAGCGCAATCTCGAGTAATGGGTGTACGAGGACGGTATTTGGAAGTCGCCTTCCTTGTTCGAGAGCTTGTGGAAGTCGCGTCGCAATCATATCAGTGCTAGTGGAACAGTAGATCCGTGTCTCAAGTATGGCTCGACCGATTTGCCACGGCGTTGTTGGTACTAAACACCAGACACCATTGCAGCATATTGTGGCTCAAAGGCGACGAATGCGCCTAATTACTCAACGAGCGCTTTGCTTGACCATCTATATAATGTACTCGATGTGTTGATCACGGCACTTCTTCCGATGCTTATTCTTCTGCCATATCTGCTCCTCGTGCTTGGCGGCTATGGGAATATCTGCACGCACACTGATTATGATCTTTCGGTATGGATGATGCAAGGAAAATCTGAATTGCATGAAGTGCTTCCGTCATCGTGGCTGTGCGTTATGGCTGAAAGTTCCCCATGCTGACCACCGTGCAAGCGCTGGCCGACATCAAGTCTTTGGTGCGACACGACTCGTCAAACCAAACACAACAGCATGGCAATCGTCCCAGTTGCCGACGAACCCAAAGCAGTACCTTCAATCCTTCAACCACACTCCAGATCACGACGCATGAACGCGATGGACCTGGATTTTGTCGTCTGGGGAGTCAGTGTCTTGGTCCTACATCTTGCTAGCTTATCGCGTGACCCTGTCAACACCACTGGCATATGCCGGTTCCAGCGCCATCCATGGTTCGCCACTGTCGTAAGATGTGAGGTCGTGGTGATCGACTGCCTAGGGTTTCTCGGCACGAAGACTTTTCATGTGTTGGATACCAATTTGTCATTGCTGACGACGGAGTTTGCACCGACGTGGGGCATGAAAATTTCATGCCAACATTAAATCTAACATTTAATGTTAGATGTCATTATCGAGCGGTGTGAAATTGACCGGAGTTGAATTTCGATACTGGCATTTCATTTCCCGTATCTGGTGTCGATCACTGCCATTTCATTATCCATGAAGTCAGCAGCCGCGATCATCATTCCAGCTGCGGCAATGTTTGGCGTCCGTGAGTGTTGGTGGTGATACTGGCCTATCCCGCCAATCACAGCTCGCCAATTCATGTTATTCTGACCAATCAGCGTCGACGTACTCTTCCATGAGCCAATACCGTCATTTGCAGAACAGGTCACGCCCAACGCGCGGCGCCAGCCCAAGACAGCAACGATGTCGCTCGTTGGCTTGATGGACAACGAAGCGCTTATGCGCCAAGTGCTATTCTTTCTGGATTTCGAAGGTGTCGATGGGCTGCTTGGGTGTCTGCAGGCCGATTGCTCCGTGCGTTCCTTGTTGCACGACACCAAGACGTGGCGAGAACTGACACTTCGCCACTTCGGCGGCGTGCTGCCTCCGGCGCTGGCGTTCCTGGCGCTGCCGACACGAGCGCGTTGCTGGAACTGGTGCGATGAAGATGTCGCGTGCCGCGCTGCTCGCGAGTTTCTGCGAACGGGAGACGAACGGCAGCACTTTGACGCACATGTGCACATCATCAAGGGCGACATAGGTCACGTGCAGTCTGTCAATGGCCAGCCTCTGGATGGCATCGGGTTTCCGACGAACCCGCACTTGACAAACCACTACATTGGCGCGGCAGCAGCCATTTTCAAACGCGCCGGTCCCGATCTCACCGGGTTCGTGAACGATCCGCTCGTACGCGGCCGCCGCAATGTTGGTGAGGTGGTGGTGACACCGGGCTTCCAGAGTGGCGTCAAGCGTCTCATTCACTGTGTGGGTCCACGTATATCGCAAGCCGGCTGCTATGACCTGCTGCAGCAGACCTACGAGAACCTACTCAGTGCCATTCTTCGCGAAAACCTCCAGACCGTCGCGATCGTGTCGATCTCCACAGGCCACCTCGGCGTCCCTGCCAAGGAAGGCGCGCAAGTGGCGATGCGCTGCATCCAGAACTTCATTCGCGCGAATCACTGGGAGGGCACGCTGGGCGTCGTATGCTTCGAAGACAACGTGTTCCACGAGTTCGTGCTGGCCAAGACAGCGGTGCTCGAATCGTTCAATGCAACGCCACCACTGCCGCAGCGAGAAGAACCAGCAGCAAGGCGAGCGTTTGGCGCTCATCCACTCGCTCTAGCATTGGGATTGTGATTGTGATCGAAGAAAGTGTCCATGAAGGCGATCGGTTCTCGATGGTTGTTGCTCCTTCACTCACTTGGATAGTTATACTTAATATCTGTTCCCCAGGTCGAAATCTACATGTAGGTGATCACATTTTTCTTATGATGAACGATGATTTTCAGCAAACAAATGGTTCGGTGGGCTGCAATATGCTCCGCCGAACTCCAAACAGGTGTTAGTTTGTCCAGAACCTGTCGAAGATGTCGAGCTATGACATGCTGAGTTAGTTTGTGTCCAAATTTTCAACAACGCTGCTGCAAGAAGCATCGCGTTATTTCAGTTGAAATTGCGCAGACGACATTGAATCGCCTCATCTACAGGGTCAATGTGCAGTGCAGGCCTCAATTGTCGTGTGGCAGCCTCCAGAAAAATCTACCTCACAAATTCGGACATATATTAGGAAAAAATGCCCCTGTGACTCGATGGCGTATCCGATTTGTTTATAACGCCTGGAACAAGCTTAGGCGGGTTACTGTTCACTGAAAAACCTCGCAATTTCTACCAATCAGATCAGACAACTAAGTGACATGATGCTGTGAAAGCCAATGTTCATACGATGGCAGATGAGGAGAAAGTTGATTGTATGTCTACATCACTACGGCATATGCATGCATTGACACATTTATTGGTGGGGTCCTAACAACAGCTTACAGGTCGAAGTAGTGCTGGTGGCCGATTTCGTAGCCCAGCGTGGCGCCGCCAGCAATGCCCAAGAAGAGGAAGAACACCATGATAGCACCGGCCGACTCACGATCATCGGGGCCGACGAGACGAGGAGCGACACCCATGGTCACTGTGCACAACAAGCCGTTGGTGAAGCCGATGATGAGCGTCATGATGACGTTGTAGATAAGCGGGGACGTGATATCGGTCCATGTGCCCGACAACGTGTTGACCATCGTGTTGGTCACTGGGTCCAGGGCCATCGCCCACTTCCAAGAGCCACCGAACACGTAGAGCGACGTGCCGGCCACGCCCATAAGCATCAGTGGGATGAACACGAGACGCAGCAGCGTGAGGATAAACGAGATCTTCATCGTGAAGATGCGGTACACAGCAGCCGTGCAGGCAATACGGCCGAAGAAATCGCCATAGTTGTACGCGCCAATGATGCCTGGAGCGCAGTACCAGTTGATCGACGTTGGTGGAGCCGTGAGGTGGGTGTTGACGCCTGGCACAAGAATGCGCGTGCCGGTGCAGCCGAAGCCAGGGAAGACGGCAAGCGAGACGAAGAAGATGAGGAACTGCGCGATGGCTGGAACCCAGATCTGCTTGAAGATGCGCGCAAGGTTGGCCAGCGTCGCACCAATGGACTGGTTGGCGAGGCCGAGGTTGCGGGTGGATTCCTCATTGCGTTCCAGCAAGAACTTGATGCAAGGGAGGTTGACCATGCGGCGGTAGAGCACAAGCGCGGCAACACAAACCATGATGAGCAAGCTGAAGAAGATGTAGAAGCTCGTCTTGGTTGAGTCACCCTTCTGCTTGACGCCACCAACAGCCAGACGAATGATCGTGTTGACCGTGATGTTGAGGATACCAGCACACACGTTGCCGATCTGCACGCCGTTGGTGAACTTTTCGACAGGGAACAAGGCCGCCAGCGTGTAGAACGTGGCCTCCGACAGCGAGTTGGAGAATCCAATGACACCGAAGCAGGTCAGCACAAGCCAGGCGCCCGTCGACTTCATGTTGTCCTTCCAGTGCACAGCGCTCAAGATCATGATGGTTAGTGCCATGGCGATGAAGATGCAGTAGCCGATATTGACACGCTTCTGCTGCGACACCTTCTTGTCAATGGCAAAGATCATCTGCAGCAGGAAGCCGCCGACCATGGGCCACGCCGTGATTAACGTCGTCAAGAACTCAAAGTTGACGCCCGAACCTTCAAACTGAACCTTGTAGAAGTCCTGCGCCGACAAGCACGAGTAGTACGCCCAGAGCACCGAGCCGTTGAGGAACATGAGGCCGTAGTAGATGAAGTTCTCGTGCTTCTTCATGTCGTCCCAGATCTCCTGCGGGATGCCATCCTGACCTTCCTCCAGGTGCGACGCCTCCTGGACGATGAGCTTGTCTGTCTTGCCTGGCGAATGCATGGTGGTCGGTCACTGCTTGGGACGCGGTGGATTGCAGAGTGACCGACGCTGGACGTGTCCGCCGCCAGGCTCCAGGCACTGGCCACCCATCGTTCCAGAGAGCTGCTGGTTGCTGGTTGCGTTGCTGACCTCCCACGTCGCTCCCTTGAGGTTCGAAGACCCGCTCATCCATCGAGCCCATCGTTCCCCTTCAACCTTCAACCCAGCTGGGCGAACTTTACGGGTAAGTTACGTAGCGAGCGTCCGCGCGAAGAAACAAAACCAGCGCGCACACCATACACCTCCAGCCGCCAACACAGAAAGCATTCAGTTCCGAGGCTTTCATCGCTTTGTTGGCGGTGGGTAGCACCAAAGTGCTGGAGCTGCTAGACTGCTGTCTGGTATGGCCGCGTTGGGATGAAGTTGGATGGATATCCGTTGTCCCTTTTGCCTCAGCTCGGCGCGCCCGCGTGCTCACCGTGGGCCCTGAGGCTGATCTCCAGGCGTTGTCAACCCAATCGGGGACACGAGACGTGGCACCGTGGAGCTCACCCGACTTGACCGACTTGGCAACGACAGGCGCCGCCAAGGCCACCGCAAGACTTCAAATTCAACTGCGTGCACACATGCGTGTGTCCTGCACAACAACACGCACTGACTGTGCTGATGATAAGATGCCGCGTACGAGAACCTCAACTGAACCCACGCCATTTCTTATTCAGAACACCATCCATCCGAAAGCTAACTTGGAAAAAAACGGAAGCTGATGGCCGCTGTGAGCTTGGGTCATCGTGGGGTAACCAACCCTGACCGCGCCCACGTCGCCCGTGTCACGACAGCGTTGGGTTGCCTGATCAGCCACCGGAAGCTGTTTCCGCAACTTCAATGACAGGGAGTGGCTCACAGAAAAGGGGGTCACCAACCCCGTCAACCAGCCATCACACAGCAACCACCAACCAGCCAAGCGAAACGACCAGCAGGACTCAGGAGTGACGAAGAGGGTAGCAGCTGGCTGGGGTGCTGTGCTGTGCAGTGTCAATCACTGCCAGTATCTGCGTCATCTCTCCGGATGAATGCGTGAGTGAGTCCAGAGGTTCCGATTCTACAGGAGAGGGCGCGTTCGCATTCAGAACCATCCGTTCTCACCGCGTCTGCATCCACGCCGTTCGATATTCGTTTCATGCAGGGAGAGATCAGCATCCCCAACTCCGATGGGCTCACAGCCTCACGGGGAGATGGATGAAGCCTGCCCGACGCCACCGTGGCTTGCTCGATGCACACACACACATTCTAGGATTGGACCTGGCCTTCGTCATGGATGTCTGACTGGCCGGGCATGAGCGCAAGATCCCGCGTTCAAACAAACAACAACAACAACAACAACATCGCCTACGACAGCGCAATGCATTGCAGTGAGATGAGATGCAATGTTTCCATCTCATGTGGGAGACCGTGTGTGTGGTGACACGACGGCTACGGCCTGAAGAGGCGCTAGCCTGGCTGTCAGGCGAAGCCACCTGCGGCCCTTCGTGTCTCTGTCGGTGTGTTTGACGCAACAGTGACGCTGCCAAATTGGCACGCGATGCATGGATTGGTCATAGTGGCGGTGGCATTGGGACTGGATGACTGGAGGTGGAGTGATTTTATGCAGAGGCGATGGCTGGTTCGTCAAAGCGCAGTGTTCGCGACGCTTTGAAGAACCAGCCATCGCCTAGAAGGATGCGGTTGCTGGGTCGAGTTGTGTTGTGATGAGGCGCACGTGTGTGCTGCTCGTGGTTTCTGCTGGTTGTTGTTGCAGCGCATGGACGACGTTGAAGCTTTGACCTGGAGGTCATGGTCGAGTTGAAGAATAACGAGACCGCTGCTGCACGCGTGTCAGAGCGGGGCCGGCCACCGACACACACTTTTTCATCGGCTCTCTCGTGCATTCACCGAGGCAGCGTCTTTGGGGCCGTCATGTCCACATCCGTGTCCAGCTGTGCACTCATCGTCGGGGATTCACGACAGAATCGCCGTTTGTCTCTCGGACAAGCGCCACCAGCGACTTGAAGATACGATGCCCATCAAGACGTGACACAGCCATGCAGTCGCAAGCGCAAGGCTCGTTGAGGGAACGGCACGCGTCTGCACATTGAATCAGCTAAAACTACACTCCACTGACCAGCTCTAGCATCGCGACGTCGCTCAGAGACCGAAGTAATGGTTCTCGCTGATCTCGAAGCCGAAGGTCGCGCCACTGGCGATGCCCAAGAAGAGGAAGAACACCATGATGGCGCCGGCTGACTCGCGATCATCAGGACCCACGAGTCGAGGAGCGACGCCCATGGTCACCGTGGACAGCAAGCCATTAGAGAAGCCAATGACAAGCGTCATGATCACGTTGTAAATGAGCGGCGTTGTGATGTCGGTCCACGTACCGACCAGGGTCAAGCCGCTGCCGGTCCATGAGCCACCAAAAATGTACAGCGACGTGCCCGCGACGCCCATGAGCATGAGTGGGATGAACGCCAGACGCAACATGGTCAGCGCGAACGACAGCTTCATGTTGAAGATTTTGTACACGGCGGCCGTGCATGCAATGCGACCGAAGAAATCGCCGTAGTTGTACGTGCCGATGATGCCTGGTGCGCACGACCAAAAGATGGACGTTGGCGGAGCCTCGAGGTGCTTATTGACCTTTGGATCGAGGATTCGCGTGCCCGAGCAGCCGAAGCCTGGGAACACCGAGAGCGACACAAAGAAGACGAGGAACTGCACGATCGCGGGCATCCAGATCTGTCGGAAAATACGTGCGAGGTTCCACATCGTTGCCCCCATCGATTGGTTGGCCAAGCCGTGAGCACGCGTGGCTTCTTCGTTGCGTTCGAGCAGGAACTTGATGCACGGAAGGTTGACCAGACGACGGTAGAGCATGATCGCGGCGATACACACAATCACCAGCAAGGCGAAGAAGATGTAGAAGCTCGTTGACGCCGAGTTGCCCGTTTGCTTGACACCGCCGACGATCAACCGGATGATGGTGTTAATGGTGATGTTGAGCACGCCAGCCATCACGTTGCCGATCTGGACGCCGTTCGTGAACTTCTCGACTGGGAACAGTGCTGCCAGCGTGTAGAACGTGGCTTCCGAGAGCGAGTTGGCTGCGCCGACGATGCCAAAGCACACGAGGACGAGCGTGGCACCAAGCATCTTCTTCGGATCCTTCACCCCCGGTGGCGTGCCGTCGGTCTGCCACGTGATGGCGCTGAAGATCATGATGCACACGGCCATGGTCATGAAGATGCAGAAGCCGAGGATCACTCGCTTCTGCTGGCCAAACTTTTTGTCAATCGCAAAGATCACCTGGATGACGTGGCCGATGACCATGGGCCACGCCGTGACGAGCGTCGTGAGGAAGTTGAAATCCAAGTCCGATTCTTCCTTCTTAAACGTATCCGCGAAGAACGTTTGCGCCGACAAGCACGAGTAGAAGCCCCAGAGCACCGAGCCGTTGAGGAACATGAGCGAATGGTAGATAAACTTTTCGTTCTGCTGCATGTCGTCCCAGATATCCTGCGGGATGCCGTCTTGCCCTTCCTCCAGCACGCCGTCCACCTCGTCCATGAGCTTGTCTTGTTTATTAGGCGAATGCATGTTGTTGTTCGCTCGTGCTGTGTGCTACTGCGCAGTGCTTCACACGATGGTGGCAAATGAGAGAGTGGCCAGGTCGTGCTCATCAACGAGTCTTCTGCGCGACTTGCGCGAAAGCGTCTCACCGGATTTCGATCCCTCCCGCCCGTCGCCACGTGCGAGACATCTCGCCAGCTCATGCTGTCCACGCTTGGCTGGGTTCGCTGCCATCGCTGCTGTTCTCACAGAGCCGTCTCGCTGGTGCTGGTGCTGGCTGCTGCTTGGATGATCCAGTGGATCAACTGCCCCTACCGTAGGGGTAGTTTGGTTCACACGTCACAGATGGTGCAGTGGCTGATGATCTCTGAGATGTTGGTGACGGCGATGATGATGGAGCTGCATCACTGCATGGACTCGATGGACAGCAGGTGTGTGAGTGTGTGAGAGTGTGCATGGGCGCACACATGTTGAAGCAGTGACGGATGAAGCAGCCATCGAGGATGCGACATCCACATGCAAGCACCCAGGAATGCTGGAATGTTGCTTGCAGTGGGCAGTGCGGCATCTGGTGCTGGATGGCGCTGATCTTGAATGCGTGGTATCGCACGCATTGGCGAGGGCGGCTTTGCAGTGCACAGCTGGTGGTGAAGCTGCTTGGTGGCCAGCGTGCGCATGCTGGCTCGCGGACAGCCCAGGAGGCACTTGGTGATTGGGTGGTCACTGAATGATCCTGAACGCGTGGAGCTCCGCCGTAAAGGGCGTCGCAGCGTGAATGCGAACGACGGCGACCCGCAGTGAATGGGCGATCGGATGCTTGCTCTGTGGCTTCACGCACAGCCGGCTGCATGGCCACAGTCGGAAAAGTCATGATCACGTACGGGTTCGGTTCGACAACCTGGATGTCGGACAGAATGGCAGCGTGCTGGGCAGAATGTCGTGAGGCATGGATGCCACGTCGAGTCTGCAAACGCGCGCTGCGTCGTTGAAGTTGAGGGTGGATGGAGAAGCACATGTCTGTTGCTGGTGAATGCAAATGTGGTTGCGCCGAAGAGATCGCTGGCAGTGTCGTTGATTGAATGAAAACATTATGGTGAAGTCCGGAGCTCAGGCGCAACTGAGCTGCTGCATCCAACGAGGCCACGAGAAGGTGGGCCGCTCCGAATGCCGACGCAGTCGCTCAAGAGCGAACCCAACCACTGCAGACAGCGCAAGCGCTCGCTGACACGAGTTCAGCATTGCCGAGGCGTAGAAGCCGACGCAGATTCAATGCGGGTCCCATTACATTCCCACGTCACTAACTAGCTACACGTATCTACTTCCTAGCCATTACCCGGGGTCAACATCAAGCGAGGCCCGGGTCTGCGTTGAGACGATCGCGCGGTGGATCCATTTTCTGGATTTTGACCATTGGGTCCTTGCGGAGCGCACTGAACAAGAACAAGAAAAAGATAAGGTCAGAGATCGAAGTCAGATGGCGAGAGTGGCACAGCAGCATGGCGTCGGCATACCTGAGATCGTTGGGTGTGACGAAGATGAATTGCTTCTTGCAGTCCTTCTTGGCGGCGTCCACCAGCAGCTGGATGGTCATGTCACGGTTGACCGAGTCCATGAACACGTCGAACCCATCCATCACCCGGAACGGGCACTCAATACTTTCGCCGAGCGCCAACAACAGCGACACCTGGGTGTAGGAGCGCTCGCCCCCCGAAAGTTCCTTCATGTCAGTGACTTGAGAGGCTCGCGACCGCCCCTTTTCGTTGTGCAACACTGTGATCTCGAGGCGCTGGTCATCATGGCGGAACTTGAGCTTGCCGGCGAAATTGTTGATGTACATGTACTTGTTGAACTCCATCGACGTTCGGTGCGCAATTTCCTTACGCAGGATTTGCCAGACGGCCTTGCGTTCCTCCAACATCGACCGAATACGACGAAGGTTCTGTGCGAACTTGTCGTAGGTTGCTTTCTTCTTTTCATACTTGAGGGTCTTCTCTTCCATATCCATTTGCAGTTCATCCAGATCCATGCCCTGAAAGCGACCACGCTCCTTTTCGATCTTGCGCTTGATATCCGTCAAGCGCTTGCCATAGTAATCTCGTGACTCGGTGACTTCAATACGCTCGTCACTACCGCAATGCAAGCAAGCCTTCCTGCGCAATTCTTCGCATTCTTCAGAGATTTGCGCGTGCTCGGATGCCCACTGGGTTACAAACTCACTGACGGCGGCAGCTTCACGCTCGTAACGCAGCTCCTGGATCTTCATCTCACTCAGGTGCTTGTACAAGCCGTCAACATCTTCTTGCAGCTCCTGCATCTCCTCGCCGATCTCGTTTTCTTCGTTGCTTAGATCTTCCAAATTCTTCAGCAAATCTTCGAGGTCTGGATTGAACTTGGACAACATTTCGTTCAGATCGATCTCGCGTTGTTTGTACGAGGCGATTTCCTTGTGCACTTCCTCCAACTCGTCTTCGAGCACTGACGTATCAAGCGTTTGTTGCTGCACATCGTCGGAAAGTTCGTCTTCGAGGTTTCGGAGCTGAACGCGAACCTGATTGTACTGATGTGTGAGCCTGTTGATCTGTTCATCCATGCGTCGTCGGTTATGCAACACGATATCCTTCTCCTCTCGCAGCTTGCTTTCGTCACGACGAATTACATCGCAGCTGCCCTGTGCGTAATGCAGCTTCTGCTCCAATTCCTGGATCTCGCCCTCGACATCGGTGCAAATGATCGAGCTACGACGACTGCCCTTATTCGCAATGTACGCCAAGTTGCCCGAACGCACGACAAATTTGTCACCGCTTGGCAAATAAACCTCCGACACGAACCGTGCCATACGGAAGTTGCCACTGGATCCTCGCAAGACATTAGCTTCAGCGGATTCACGGTCGTTGAATAACAACTTGCTTTCAGTGCTGCAGACATCGATGAGAGCGTTGAACACTTCATCGTTGCTCACCTCCAAAATGTTGCACAATGCGTGTGCGGTGAGCGAGCCTTCAGCTAGACGCAAGTTCTCGTATCGCTTGCCCGTTCGCTTGGCGATGATAATAGTGGCCTGGTTGGACGCACACCCGACTCGGCGCTTCAGATCGTCCAGCAGCGCCTTGTCTCGACCATTCACAACTAAGTAGCTCTGCAAGGTACCCTTCAACGCGACTTCGATGGCGACTGCCAAGTGCTTAAATCGCTCTGGAAGCTTGACGTACACACCAAGCGGCCCAATTGGTGGCTCAGCAAAGCGATGCAGGTTTTCTTGGATCATTTGCTGCAGTTGTGGAATCTTTGGACCGAACACGGCCAAACTGTCACGCTTCTGGGCCTTGAGCGACGCAATTCGTCGCTGAATGCGCCCAACCTCGTTTTCAGCGTCTCGCAACTGACGAACGCAATTGTCGTGCTGATGCTCCAAATCGTCCAGGTTACCACTGTCGGGAACAGCACGATGCTTGACGTCGTTCAGCTCTTCTTCAATCCTAGCAACTTCGTGTCTCTTCCGCTCAACCCGCTCACGCATGCCGGAATTGCGTGCCTTTCGACTCGCCAGCATTTCCTCGTGTTGCTGCCGTTTATGGTTGATGTCTCGCTCCAGGCGAGCAATGCGCTGGTGAGCACGGTCACGCTGCTGACTCAGTTGCTTCAGCTCAGCCTTGTACGAATGCAATGGCTTTCGTGCTTCGCGGATGCTGTTCTTTGCAGCTTCACGCATGCGCTGGTTCTCTCGAGCGCGCATATTCAGCTTCTCTAGCTCATTGTTCTTTGTCTTTTGCTTGTCTTCCAGACTCTTCACAGTATTCGACACAGCCGTGTACTTTTCGCGAATCTCCGCTTCATCGCGCTGCTTGATCTTCATTTTCTTCTCGACTTTGAGGGCTTCCAGCTCCTTCTCCCGCACAAAAGACCATGCGAGTTCCTTCTTGAGCTGCGTGAATTCGGCTTCCAATTTACCAATCTGCCATACACGCATGACCCCAACATCAGCAACAAATGCAATTCACGCCAACCACAGGCAATCGCTTACACTTTGAGCATCGTCCCAGCGCTGCACGGCTTCGTCCATCGCTTCCTTCAGCGCGTTGATCTTAATGCGTTCGCGCTTGAGCACCGAGTCGGAAATGGCGCGCGTCTCTTCGTCGATCTTCGAGTACGTCGTGCGCATCTTGTACAGATCCGTCGACTGCAAGAAGAACTTGTATTTGTCTGTCGGATTACCCTTCAGGAACAGCTTCGCGTTCTCTTGGTCGAGGATCGCGCACGGGTTCTCTGTCTGAATGTTCAGGTGATCAAGCATTGCTTCCAGGTCGGTCTTCAACTTCGACACCAGCACGCCTTTGTCGTTCTTCAATCGATACTCTGCCGAGCCATCGCGACGGATGATGCGCTCCACCATGATCCGCTTACCAAAGGTTTCCGCGCGGAACGCATCACTGCCTCGAGCTGCAAAACGCACCAACCACCACGTCACGTCACTTTATCATCATCATCATCATCATCATCATCTCCCATGATCAACAGAGCCATAGGTCACTAACCGTCATTTCGCAATGTGATGCGCACCAGCGCGTTGCCTTCGTGGCCATGTCGAATGAGGTTCTTGATGCTTTTGCCGCGATGTGTGCTGCGCGCACTTGCTCCCAAGCAGATCTACCGTTGGTGGTCACGTCGACATCAATCACCGCTTGCATGGCCATGGCAACCCTCAGCGCACCCTACCTGGATCGCAGCAATGATCGCACTCTTGCCACTGCCGTTCTCACCAGTGATAAAGTTAATGTGTGGGCTCTGAACAACAACCACATCGTGTGAGTTCCCGCGCACGCACATCCACACACAATCGACTCGCACCAGCTTGACGCGCATCTTGCGGTGGCACATGAAGTTCTCGCAGTAGATCTCTTCGATGACGCCCATTTCGCTCTCGCCGTCCGCTTGCGCAGGCGCCTCCGCAGCGCCATTGTCCTGCACCGACAGCTCCTGCGTGAGGTCCATCGACTGGTCCAGGCCCTCGGCGTCGTCGTCGTCGTCCTCAGTCACCGCCGACGCGCGGCGGCGGCGCGGCAGCTCGGCCTCTTCCGCGCCGTTCACGTAGTTCTCCTTCTGCGCGTCCAGCCCGTGCGCACTGCTGGCGTACGCGCTGTCTCCGTGGCGCTTCTTGCGCGCCTTGACAGGCGGTTCGCCCATCGTCGTCGCCGTCGCGCGTTTGCCGCCAAGCGCCCGAGTTGCCGCCATTTGGCCGTCGACCCCAAGCGCGCCACCGCCGATCATACCGGTATCTGCGCGGTATCCGGGCACTATCGTGCTCGAAGATGACTGAAGACGTGTGGGGACGAGCGCGCAAAGGTCACTATTGCGGTAATATTAATTCCGTCTTGAAATAGCGCCCGGGCTTCTTCGTGACAATCCGGGCCGGCGGTCGTGTCAAAGAGTGCCTGGTGGGTGCTTGGCTCGGGGCACTCGGGACGAGGCTGTGGAGCACCACGCCACCGTCGTACAAGGTGCGGGCACCGGCGTCGCCGCGCAGGGCGTGGATGATGTTGTCCTTAGTCTGCTGGGCCGCAACGCGTGCGTCGGCGCGCTGAGTCTCCAGCTGGCGCTGCATGTGCGTGTCCCGATCCAGGCGGTTGCGCGCCAACACGGCCGTGTGCTGCTGCCGCGCCTGTCGCCGCAGGTCCTTGGCCATGTCCTGCGTCCGCAGCGTCGTCGTGCTGCTGGTGTTCTCCATGGACGGCGCGCTGCTCGCTGCGCCACTGCCTGGGGTTGTGCCGCACGGAGCGAGCGTCGTCATGGAGTCGACGCGCAGCACGCGCGTGAAGTCGTTGGTGAGCAGTCGGTAGTTCTTGTGGCGCGACGGCGCCGTCTCCTCGATGCGCTGGGCGCGTCGCTCGTACTCTTCCGTGGAGATGAAGGGGCTCACTGCGTTGCCCCGCGCGGATTTGGGCTTGGTCCGTGCGAACTGGTGCTGGATGACGAGGTTGGCGCAGTGGTGAGCTCGTCGCGGCGACGGATGGCGGCCGCCCAGTCCGTTGTTACCGCCTCCGCCGCCACCATGGCTCAACAGCTGGTGTCGGAGATCGTCAACGAGCTTGTCTTCCTGGTACAACGGTGGCAGGAACTGAATGACGAGATCATTCATTACCACATCAGCAGTCCATGTTCAATGCGTCAGTCCAGTCAGGTGGCATGGCTCTCCTGTATTCTCCTCTCACCTGGACACAGAACGCACATACATCGAGCGGCCGATTGTGCCGCGACGCGAGCTCCTGGGAACGCGTGAGCTCGGTCAGGAACTGTTCGAGGCCGCTGCGCACGGCAACATCGCGCTCCGAGCTTCGATCAAGCAGCATCCGACGAGCACGAAGGACATCCTATGAGTGAGGCATAACACATCAGTTCATCCGACCTGCTTCGTCGGGGATTGCGGCCATTACCGACGCAGCGACGTGGTCGCGCAGACCTGAGCCGTAGTACTGTTGACATAATGCACATGGACGCCTGGCAAGCGACCACAGAAACAGATCAGCGCGTGGTACGTCATGTGCCAAGCAGTTTCCATATAGAGTGTGTGACCCACGTGCGTGTGCTGGAGGCCTCCATGTCCACGCGCGCATGAGCGTTGGCAGAAGCCTCTGCGGTGGTGCCCGCGCGCGTGATGGTTGTCGGAGGCACTGTAAGAATAGCGCTTCGAGTCGATCCTGCGTTGATGATCGGCGGTCATGGCATGATCTAAATCTGACACGAATGAAAATGTTATGCCAAGGACGCCGTGGCTTGGTGAGGACAGAAGCCAGCGCAGTGCATCGGCTAGTGTGGAAGAGCGTCGCCAATACTTCTGCGGTAATGATTTAGGGTGCGACAGTCCAAGAACGCGCCAGTGTGTTCAACCGCGGGGTGAAATTATCTGAGAGCAATGTCATAGATGGTCTTCTTGCATTGTTCGGGATGACCGCTCTTCAATTGGTGGTTTTCACTACTGCTGTTGCCGTGGATGAGAGTTGCACAGTTAGGAAATGATTAGCGCTTCCCGATGCGTTTAGATTGCTAACGCGACAGGCACGCACTCGCTTACGTCTTGACATCTACAGGCCCAAGAGTTTCTGATCACTGACGAAGAAGCCAAAGAGTGAGCCGGTTGCGAGACCGAAGAACAAGAAGAACACCATGATGGCGCCGGCCGACTCGCGGTCGTCTGGTCCAACCATCCGTGGCGCGATACCCATGGTGAAGACGGCCAGCACACCGTTCGTGAGACCAATAGAAAAGTTGACGGCAACGTTGTAGAGCAACGGCGACACCAAGTCCTCACCGCCAAAGACGAAGAACGACGTGCCGTAGACACCCATGAGCAGCAATGGGATGTAGGCAAAGCGCAGCACCGTGAGAGCGAAGCACAAGTGACCCGTGAACACCTTGTAAACTGTCGCAGTGCACATTACTCGACCGAGGAAGTCGCCAAAGCTGTACGACCCAATGATGCCTGGAGCGCAGTACCAAACGATCGATGTCGGGACCGACTTGACGTGGGGATTGACGTCCGGCACGAGGATACGCGATCCTTCGCAGCCGAAGCCAGGGTAGACCGTGAGCGAGACGAAGAAGATGAGGAACTGCGCAATGGCAGGTAGCCAGATGACCCGGAAGATGCGCGCGAGATTGCACAGACGAGCGCCAATGGACTGCGAGTTCAAGCGCAGCGCGCGCGTCGACGCGTCGTTGCGCTGGACAAGGAATTGGATGCACTTGAGGGTCCAGAGGCGGCGGAAGACGAGGATGGCCGCGAACGAGACAATGACTAGAAGCGAAAAGAACAAGTAGAAGCTGGTAGACGTCGAGTCACTGGTCTGGTGGACGCCACCAATGATGAGAGGCAGCAACGTGGCGGCTGTGATGTTGATGACACCGGCCGAGACACTGCCGATCTGTACGGCGTTGGTGAACTTAGGTACCGGGAATAGCGCAGAGATTGCGTAGAAGACGGCTTCGGAGAGTGAGTTGGCCCCTCCGATGATGGCAAAGCACCCCAACACGATGACGGTCACGGCCATGGTGGCGAAGATCGTGAAGCCCGAGATGATGCGCACGTTGTGACTGAGCACCTTGTCGAGCCCAAACAGCACCTAGATGAAGTGGCCGATAGCCATCGGCCACGTCACCCAAAGAGTCGTAAGGAACGAGAACTTGACGCTCTTGAAGCGCTGCTGGTAGAAGTTTTGTGCTGACAAACACGAGAAGAACGCCCACAGTACAGCGCCGTTGAGGAACGTGAGGGAAAAGAAGATGAAGCGCTCGTTCTTCTTGATGTCGTTCCAGATGTCTTGCGGAATGCCATCGCCGCCGTCTTCGAGGGTGTGTTCTTCGTGCTGGAGCTGGCGCTTGTCGTCGCCCACGGGGGTACCGACGGCTTCGAAGTGCTGGTTCGGCGAAGGCATGGGGCACGTTGCAATTCTTGTCGGTTGATTTGCAAAGTGAGTGGCGGGGGACGGTAGTCATGCGCTGTCCTCCAGTGGTGTGCCGTTGGTTCGGGAAGATTGGGCTCATAAAGTGAATGACGCTTCAACCGCAACGTCATCCGCCATGAACCGCCTGCCCCCGATGACGCGCAAGAGTTCACGGCTGACTCGTTCAAAACTGATGATGCGTGGTCACGACCACTGCTTGCATTGCTGGCTGTGCTGGTGTTGAGGTCGGTAGTAGCCATCGGTACCCATTGTGTACCGTACCGCCAAGTCTATTACGTGGCTCCTTATGGATAACGTATCTAGCCGCGAGAACTAACGAATCCAGCAAACCATTTAGGACGGAGCACGTGAGTCTACGGGATCTTGTGGAGTCGCGGGTTGGCTGCACACTCTTCGCTGGCTGGTTCTGGCCTGTACTCTGGAAGAGGCTTGGCGGGCCGCACATTGCGGTCACGTTTCGGCGGCGGTCTTGATCGAGCTTGTCTGGTGACGACCGAGGCACCCAGGCTCGACGTCTCGACTTGTTTGCCTTGTTGACGGGCGTCACACCGTCGGATACCGCCACGAGGGTGCATGGAGCTGGCTTCAACTGGAGCGAGCCATCTCAAGTTCGAGGACACTCCCAGCGCACTTCAAGAACGAGCATAGCTCGAACTCAGGTCTCTCCACGATCGGTATCACTTGAACTCACGAAGGAACCATGTCTCAACAACCTCATTGATGAGTCGCAATGAGTGATTTGCCACGCTGTATGTGCACATGAGCGTGGCCGCGAAAACAAGCGCACACGGAACTAAGGTGCCGGCAGAGCGCTCAATCATCGACGACACGAAGAATCCTCACAGACCCGAGCAACATAACAAATCAATCCATATTGAAATCGGAACAAGTCGTCCGTTGACTTCGAGACTATCCTGCGAGCTTAGCCTTACAGGCCAAGCAAGCCCTTCGTGCTGATCTCGTACCCGAACGTAGAGCCCGACGCAATGCCCAGGAACAGACCAAGCACCAAGATCGCACCAGCAGACTCGCGGTCTTCTGGCGCCACCATACGAGGTCCCATGCCCATCGTCACGGTCACGAGCACGCCGTTGGTGATTCCGATCGTAAAGTTGAGAAGCACACTGTAGATCAAAGGCGACGTGATGTCGATGCCATTGAATGCGAAGAACGAGCTGCCGAACACGCCCATCAGCAACAAAGGAATGTACGCGATGCGCAAGATCGACATGCCCAGCGCCAGCTTCATCGTCACCACTTTGTACACGGCGGCCGTGCAGAACACRCGACCGAAGAAATCGCCGTAGTTGTACGAGCCGATGATGCCTGGCGCGCAGTACCAGTTGGCGCTCGTAGGCATCTCCGAGATGTTTGGGTTGACCTTTGGATCGAGGATGCGGCCGCCGGTGCAGCCAAAGCCAGGGAACACCGACAGCGACACGAAGAAGACGATGAACTGCACGAGCGTTGGGATCCAGATGATGCGAAAGATGCGCCAGAGGTTGCGAAGGCGGCAGCCAAGCGACTGGCTATCAAGTTCCTGGGCCTTGGTGGACGCCTGGTTGCGCTCCGACAAGAAGCGGACGCAGGTTCATGATGTGGCGAAAGAGGAAGATGGCGGTCACACACACGACCAGGAGCAGCGAGAAAAATAGATAAAAGCTCGTGGACACAGAGCTGTCGGTTTGCTTGATGCCACCGACGATGAGACGGATGACGGTCGCGACAGTGATGTTCAAAATGCCAGACGTAGCATTGCCGATCTGCACGGCGTTCGAGTACTTTGGGACTGGGAAGAGCACTGCTACGGTATAGAAGCCCGACTCGGACAGTGAGTTGGCGAAGCCAATCAAGGCAAAGCACAGCAACACGAGCGTGCTGCCGAGCGTGTGGTGGTTGCCGAAGTCGATGGCGCTGAACACCATGATGAGCACGGCCATGGCGAAGCTGATGAGGAAACCAACCTGGATGCGTGTGCGCTGTGTGATCATCTTGTCGACGCCGAACGCAACTTGGATGAAGTGACCGAAGAACATGGGCCACGACACGGCGAGTGTCGTCAAGAACTCGAACTTGACCTCTGGAAAGCGGACCTGGAAGTAGTTTTGCGCCGAGAGACATGAGTAGAACGCCCAGAGCACGGAGCCGTTGAGGAACATGAGCGAGAAGTAGATGAACTTGTCGTGCTTCTTGAGGTCATCCCAGATCTCTGGGGGAATGCCATCACCGCCGTCTTCGAGTTGCACGTGTGGAAGATGGTGCTTATCGTCATTTCCAGGCGTTCCAGCGGACTCAAAATGCTGTTTTGGAGAGTTCATGGCGTCACTCAAGCTTAACTGGTATCGCTGATCGCACTGGCAGCTGGCTGGTCGATTGGGAAGTGGGGTGTGCTGTTGAACGATCTGCTTGCCAGGACAGCCGACTCGGAGCGCTCGCTATCCTCGAGTTGGATGGGAGCATGAGCTTCGTCATGACTTTTGGAGCCTCCACCCACAGCTGGGTCACTAATGAGTCGACCAAGAGTCCTGGTCCTGGCCCAGCGCCGCGCTGAGGCCGTGGTTTGCACCCAGCGCTGGGTCTCCCGCATTGAGCATGACGGGTTAAGTGCCTCCCCGAATCCAGCTCCAACAACGCGCACTCGTAGGGCTCGTGATGACCAACCATCCATTTCAGCGGAGAAAAATCCACCTTAAAGCAGCGGCGGAGACGGACGCTTGGTCTGATGATTGCCACGCTGTATGTGCACATGAGCGTGGCCGCGAAAACAAGCGCACACGGAACTAAGGTGCCGGCAGAGCGCTCAATCATCGACGACACGAAGAATCCTCACAGACCCGAGCAACATAACAAATCAATCCATATTGAAATCGGAACAAGTCGTCCGTTGACTTCGAGACTATCCTGCGAGCTTAGCCTTACAGGCCAAGCAAGCCCTTCGTGCTGATCTCGTACCCGAACGTAGAGCCCGACGCAATGCCCAGGAACAGACCAAGCACCAAGATCGCACCAGCAGACTCGCGGTCTTCTGGCGCCACCATACGAGGTCCCATGCCCATCGTCACGGTCACGAGCACGCCGTTGGTGATTCCGATCGTAAAGTTGAGAAGCACACTGTAGATCAAAGGCGACGTGATGTCGATGCCATTGAATGCGAAGAACGAGCTGCCGAACACGCCCATCAGCAACAAAGGAATGTACGCGATGCGCAAGATCGACATGCCCAGCGCCAGCTTCATCGTCACCACTTTGTACACGGCGGCCGTGCAGAACACRCGACCGAAGAAATCGCCGTAGTTGTACGAGCCGATGATGCCTGGCGCGCAGTACCAGTTGGCGCTCGTAGGCATCTCCGAGATGTTTGGGTTGACCTTTGGATCGAGGATGCGGCCGCCGGTGCAGCCAAAGCCAGGGAACACCGACAGCGACACGAAGAAGACGATGAACTGCACGAGCGTTGGGATCCAGATGATGCGAAAGATGCGCCAGAGGTTGCGAAGGCGGCAGCCAAGCGACTGGCTATCAAGTTCCTGGGCCTTGGTGGACGCCTGGTTGCGCTCCGACAAGAAGCGGACGCACGGCAGGTTCATGATGCGGTGGAAGAGGAAGATGGCGGCGATGCACACAGCCAGCAATAGCCCGAAGAAGATGTAGAAACTCGTGGACACCGAGCTCTCCGCTTGCTTGATGCCACCGACGATGAGACGGATGACGGTGGCGATGGTGATGTTGAGGATGCCCGACGCCACGTTGCCGATCTGCACGGCGTTCGAGTACTTTGGGACTGGGAAGAGAGCCGCGAGCGTGTAGAAGCCCGACTCGGACAGCGAATTGGCGAAGCCGATGAGTGTGAAACAGGCGAGCACGAGCGTGCTGCCGAGCGTGTGGTGGTTGCCGAAGTCGATGGCGCTGAACACCATGATGAGCACGGCCATGGCCAGCGAGAGCAGGAAGCCGAACTGGATACGCACATACTGTGACACCATCTTGTCGACGCCAAAGAAGACCTGGATGAAGTGGCCAAAGAACATGGGCCAGGACGCCACGAGCGTCGTCAAGAACTCGAACTTGACCTCTGGGAAGCGGTTCTGGAAGTAGTTTTGCGCAGACAGGCACGAGTAGAAAGCCCAGAGCACGGAGCCGTTGAGGAACATGAGCGACAAGTAGATGAACTTGTCGTGCTTCTTCATGTCGTCCCAGATGTCCTGCGGGATGCCATCCTGGCCTTCCTCGAGCGCCTTGGGCGTCTCCGCGATCGCGAACGCTTCCTTGGTCACCGGCGACGGTGACATCGCGGCCTGCTTCGTTGGCGACTGCGACTGCATGTGTGCGTGTGTACTGCCTGCTGGGGCGCTGCTTGAGGTCGCTGGTGCAAGTCGCGGAGTGACACGGCCGTCACAGTCAAACCGACATCGAGCTCATGCGACACCAAACCAAACGCCCGACCAACCACTCAATTGCGAGCGCCTTGATCGCGCTGGTGCAGCCATCACGAGACAAAGCACGATGACCGCCGAGCCAGGTGCCATGGCCTGGACTGTGTTGCACGCTGGTGCCGGACGGGGCAGCATTGCTCGGGCCGCCCGCTGGATTCCGAGCATACACGGCATAAGTAATGATCACATTCAGCACCATGATGGTACCAGCGACGGGGCTGATGCCGGACGAGCGCGATCCACCATGAGCAAGCAGCAGCGCTGCTGGTGGCGCGACGATCTTCGATCGCGGTGGTGAGTTTATCATCGTGCGCTGACTGGAGCCCCCCAACCCATCCACGGCGCTTCGCTCGATTGCGATGCTGCAGCCAAATGGATAATCCCGGAACGGCCCTGGGCGACTGCTTGCATGAGCATATTCCGCCGATGCCAGCAGTCGTGTGCGACAACAGCGGCTTGCACTGTGTGCCGCTGTCGGCGTCACCAATATGGGCAAGTTCGCGCGCTTGATGGGCGCCAATGTCAAGGGCGTCGCGTACTTGGAACTGGAAAGCTCGGACGTCGTGCTTGGTGGGCGCGTGGCCGGGATAGCGCACTTGGACGTCCACAGCGCGCTGACTAGTCCAGGTGCGTGACTGTGATCGACCATGGGCATGCTTGCTGCCTCTGGATTGGTCCATCTGAAATCATGTTTGATGTTGACCACCTAGACCTGCATGTTGAGCTGTTCTACTGCGAGGAAGCTCGGGTTGTGAGGCGCGACGGCGGCGTAAAAAAGACCACGACTTTCATCCATCGCGTGCGATTATCGGTACGAGGCAGTGTCGACGACTGCGGACGCGGAACCTGCTGTCAGCCGACTCACTCAGCAGAATTGATCGACTGAGGTGTGCATTGCTGCAGATTGTCCAGTGTCAACCGGGATCATTGTCCCCAGGCAGCTATGAGTTCCCGTTTCAGTCGACGGTGCCGTCCCATTGGGCTCCAACCATCCCAACTCGCTCCTTCCGGCGTGGTGCATTGACGCTCACGGTCTCGTACTTCGTGCGCGTGTGCGTGGCCGTCAATGGCCTCATGACAGCCGACCTGCACGCCAAACAGCGCCTCAACGTCCACGTCCCCATGTTGGCGCTGTCATCAGCGATCGAGATGGCGACGACACATGCAGTCTCGCTGCTGGGACGTTCACAAGGCATGTGCGACTGCCACGCTGCGCTCGAACGCAGCGCCGTCGCGCTGAGCGAGCCCATTCACGTTCACGTATCAGTCTCGAATCGTTCCTCGTCCAGCTCATTGCGCGTACGCGTTCGACTCGTTCAGACGCTCTGCGCAAAGGATCACACCGAGACGCGTGTGCTAGCGACGGCCAAGCTGTCGAAGCGCCGCATCCGTGCCGGCACGGCATGGCAGGAGCACGTGAGTCTGTGCCTGAGCGCCAAGAAGAGCGCCCGGCTGCCGGGGACGTACACAGGCGCGCACAGCGCATGCTCGTACGCCGTGCAAGTGCTGTGCAGGTTTTCTTGGTTTCGCCAGGAAGCGTTGTGTGTGCCCGTACATCTCAGCAGCGTGTTCTCCGACACACAGCTTGAACGCGATAGCGGCCCACCAGTATTGTCGATCGTGGACGCGTCATCGTAGTTGTCGACCCAGTGGAGGTCCGATTCTCAGGATGCAGCAATCGCCATTCGTTGCTGAGCAGGAAGCGGTGCATGCATGCACCGCATCACAACCGTGTACCTACCGAGGTGGATTGTTTTGACATGCGATTCAATTAACTGAATAGAGGTTTCTGGCAAAGTGCCACGAAGTTAACAACGGTCGCCACACTTGAGAGGTGCACGTTGCACCGGTTTTAGGAGCTGCTGGCGCGCTGGTGGTCGATCGTGCAGCTAGAACCTCATAACTGCAGCACAGTGTGCCTGCCAGTCGTGGTCGCCAACGTGGGTCTCAACCCGACGCGTGGCATTCGCCGAACGGGTTCTTCCGATCGTGAACGTCAGTAGCCTCAGCTCCGCCGTGAAGACACTGCTCTAATGGCATGTGACGTCACAACGATGGATGTGAATCGATGTCAATCACGTGAGTGCCCCAAGCGAGTCGCACGTGGCATCCATCTGCAAAGGACCCAGCCGCCCAATACTGGGACGCATCGTGGCTGAAACCGATTCGTTTATATATATTATCCACCGTCGTTTAAATGTTCAAAGTGTACAAACCACTTGTTTCGTCACGTTGTTGAAACGAGCCAGCTGTTCTTCCTTGGTTAACACATCATTCAGTTGACTGTGTGGCGCACACGATCTGCAACAGACCTGAGCTAAAGAACAACAAACCGCCATCATCGCATCATCCACATCAGGCGCGGAGACGCGGCCAGTGCGTGCGTGTTGCCGGAGCCGCTGGATGCGCGCGTGGGCGGAGACCTTGACCAGTACATCATCAAATCCATCGGCATCGACTCCACCAGTTACGCTGCTCTGAAGTGTCCGACGGGCGTCAGCATGACGACATTGGCGACGGCCGAACCTCCGGCCGACCATGCATCGACGCCGCCACGTGCGCTGCTGCATGAGCTGCTGGACACGAGCTTCCGATCCTGCTACGACGCGCAGCTCTCCAGCAAGGCCGTCGGCAGTGAGCTCAAGGGCGCGCAGGACACGCTGCAACAGTTTGTGCGCGGACTCAGCGACACAGGCGATGATCTGCAACAACAGCAGCAGCAGCGAGTTGAAGTTCCAGCCGGCGATGGCAGCAACCACGCGGAAGAAGCGACAGAAGCCAGCACGTTCATGGCGCGTGGAACGGTAGCGCCGCCGCGCGCGTACTTTGCGTTCCGCGGCAACGGCCGCATGCACCTGCCGATCATCGATTGGGCGGCGTTCCGCGGGTACTCGGTCGTGTTCTGGCTCAACGTCGACCTCGCCCGCGCAGGAAGCCCCGTCAACATGCAGTCGCTCTCCCCGACTGCGAGTGCGAGTCCTCAAGCAGCGGAAAACGCCAACGCACGCAGGTTCACGCTCTACCGCTTCACCAACAACTCGGGGACGCTTGGCGTGGAAGCCTCCTTGCAGATTGACCCGATGGATCCGACGCACGCCGTGCTGGCTGTGCGCAGCTGTTCGCCCAATTCGTCCGCGTCTTTGTCGTCAAGTGACCAAAAGCGCCAGGTGGTCAACGCACCGGCCAAAGGCAATGTCTCGGATTGGAAGTCGGTCGAACATCGCGTCAACGTGCGGACAGGCCAGTGGCACTTGCTGACGATCACACACTCGCTCCATTACGTCAAGAAAAGCAAAGTCTCGTGTTACGTTGATACGTCGCTTCAATTTCAGGAAGAGCTGATGTATCCGTCTGGATTGGTGTCGGCGACCAAGTGCGTGATAGGTGGTGGGAAAGGCACGTGCACCAAAGTTGCAAGTGTGACGATGTACCAGGAAGAGCTGTCGAAGGATCTCATCGCAATGATTCATGCGCTTGGACCAGTCGTGTCGTCTTTCAATAGATTCGTGTCTGCACCGATTGGGCGATTGAAGCAGCAGGTGCTTGGCGATTACTACGAAATCTCGTCGCTCTCGCCAATGGGGCTGCCAACTGGTGAATTATTTGCCATACTTCAAAGGACTCAAATTGTGTTTTGCTTCACTGCGTATGATCTCATCAACGAAGATTATCAAGGACTCGGCGTCGAATGGATCAGCGAAGGTGTGATCGGAAACTATAGCAAGTGGGTAACCTTGGAAGCTCTGTCGTCGTCGGCGCCGTCTTCGGAAATTCAGCAGAGAAATGCTCGATTGGGCAAGAATGTCGAGAAAGTGATGCTACCGGATAGTTATTCAGCGTGGTACCGTGCTGTTGGCGTCAGTGGCGTCCCCATGCTTCTACATTACATACTATCAGGCTGGGAACGTTTGGCCGAAGAAGACCGTTCTGATGGAATTGATATCGAAGCAATGTTCGTGGATTTGATTACGATTCTTGGCGGCATGCTCATGAGCAGTGAGCGAAATCAAGACGAGCTGCTGAGTCATTACGTGTTTCACATGCTGTCGCATGTGCTTCGCAGCCACCAGCGTGTTCTTGTACACCTGTGGTCTCCTCGCAGCATGATCCTCGTCGTCCAACTGATCAAGAAGCTGCACTCGCTCGTTCCATGCGTCCGTCAGTTGCCAACTATGAGTGCAAACCATCCAGTTCAAGACTCAATGTGGAACCGCAACCCGCTATTTGCGTCCGGAATTCGAACTCTCCTGCTCGACTTCCGCCTTTGGAGTGCACTTGATTTCAAGTCGCAATCCATATTTATTCATCAGCTTTATGGGCTCGTGTGCGAGTTTCCACAGGCATTTAACGATGTGAACGCGACGGAAAGAATCCTCGACATTCTTCGGGACTACTACTCCATGGATGAAGTCAGTGGAAGTAACTCGAGTGTTAATACTGGTGCCAAGACCTCGCAAGATTCAACACCAGGCAAGACCAAAGAGCGGGAACTGCACTGGAAGCAACAATGCATCACAACTCTTGTGGAAGCCATTGAAGTCTGCTTGACAAACTCGAGTGTCTGCGTCCACGAAGTTTGCGAGCAGGAGTTGCTTGAAACGACGTTTGCAGCAGGCGGTACTGACAGTAACGGCGCAAAAGCACATGCATCAGCGGCCGCCAGTAGCAAGTCAGCGTTCTATGTGCCGCGACAGCAAGGTGGTGTGTTCAGTGTAAACCTGGAAAGCATCATCTGGAGCGATCAGCAACCTTCTCCCCCAAAAGATGCGCAGACGTCAAAGGAACCTCCCGAGCCCGTCGCCAAGAGCGTTCTCAGCCACGTACAAGTTCGGTTCTCCGTTATCAGGAACATTCGCAGTATCCTTCGCTTCCTGATTGCATCCAAGTGTACCGCGACAAGCACAGCATTGCTACAATTACTTCGGCGCCTGGCAGTATCGTTTCTCGACATGCGTTTTGCTTTGCTCAGTTCCAGTTTGATCGATTGTCTGCTGTACATGATGGGAGACACGACACGTGGACCAAGTGTTGAAAACCACAAGTCAGTAGCGAAGTGTGCCGTCGCTTCACATCACGCGAGCATTCGAATGACATGTGCTCCGCTGTTTATCTACATGGTCGACTGGCTGGAATCCATTGAAGGACGAACGATCTGGTGTGGCTTGGATGAGCACCTGCGCATGTTGCTCAATGGCGACGGGACCTTCTCGAGCGGATTTCTCGAGTTGATGCTGGAGTTTTATTTCGATCCGACATGGCGAATGGGTGTGCAGCAAAGTGTCATCATGAACGATCCATCTAAGAAAGAATCGGTTTTGTTCCCGATTTCGGCGACCGCACCAACTACAAAGACGCTCTCCATCAATGAAAGCGGTATTATTGTTGAGGACGGCACTGCGACTTCAACCGCGACGGATTCAGGGAATGGCTTGCTGGACTTTAATACCTGGATCCGTACCGCAAACCAATATGTGGGCAAGCGACTTCCGTTGTCGTGGGAAAGGCGCATCGCGGTGATCAAAATGACTGGTCTCAGAAACCTGACAATCGCAGGTGTCCAAATGCTTCCACTTCCAACTATTCCGATTCCACTTTTGGCTGCACGAGAAGAAACTAGCATTGCGGAATTGTTTGACGAAGGCGTCAGCAGCATCCTCGCACTACCATTGCGTGGCATCTTGCCGTTCTTACCTGTTCTGCTACGAAAAAGCACCAGCCACTTTCGGGAGCGAGTGTTGCTCGATATCAGTGTGAAGCTCAAGACTGATGAGAAGTTACAAGCTGCGGTGCTGCAGATGAGGAAGGACTGGGCAGAGGCATTGCTTGAGCTTTCGCTTGTGTGCACGTATCATGACGCAGAGGATGCAGAGCAACAAGCATCTCGCTCGGAATCTCCAACGCGAAGGTCACGCAGCTCAAGAGCGTTCAGCGTGGAGTCTGCAAAGACAGGAGAAGATTTGGTCTTTGACACTTCACTGTCGTTGCTGTGCGTTGCGATGCAGCAGAACAGAGGATGGCGTTCAATCTCCGATCTCATTCTCGCGCTCAAGTCGATAAGGCTGAAGTACGCGCAATATGCCAGCAAGATCAACCCCCAACTCCTCGATCGAGTGGCCCATTCCGAGATTTACTCCGCGACTCTCAACTGGATGTGTCGCGTCGTTGGTGTCATTCTGCATCGTATGTCGAAGAGTCGAACAATTTTATCTCGGGCACTGGCAGAAAATGTTCAAAAGATTTTGTTTCTTACTCAAGAAACCTTGCTGGCGTTGCCTTTGCAACAGCCTACTGGCGTCGCACCGAAGACCTCGGGTTGTGTATGGTCAGACGAGCAGCTCCAGCTGCTTGAATCTGTCATGGATATGTCGCAACGGCTCGTTGACAGCACGCACAAGGTTCATCGCATTGGACTTGTTCCGGCGTTGAAGATTTTGTTGCATGCATTGGCGTACGTCTCGGAAGTTCCAGTGGTCGTACGAATTGTCCGAATTTTGGAGCTTGCATTCCAGCAAGAGCTGAGTCCCGTTGCATCGATGCGCGTGTACGACCATGAGCCAGCACGTGATGTCTTTCTCAGCTCGTTGGTACTACTTCGACGAGCGCTCCTCGTTCAAGAAAACAACGAAATTGCAGCGATGTTGCATAACTTGATTCTGCGTATTGGATCATCTGGATTGTTCACGATGGAACTACACAGTGCTGGCTTGTCCTTGCCGTCGCTCGCCGAACTCCCGCCGACACGCGCTGTTACTGACGTCTTGGAAGCACTCGCCATTCCTATCAACGATAAAGAGATGCACGAAAAAGAGGATGAGGCTAGCGCCATACCTCATTTTCCTGTCGCGCGAGAGCTTCGAAACTCGCACAAGCGTTTTCGTCGTTCGTCCGAGGAAGACCAAGCAAATAGCGTGCATTCGGAAGAAGGGTTGGCATCGACTGACACAATTCCAGAGCACGACTTTTTGGATGACCAAGAAAGGTTGCTGTGGGCTGCACTGGAGGTCGAGGAAAATCGGATGATGGAGACTGTTCGAGATCTGTTCCAGCGAGAAAAGCAACGTGAAGTGACTCATACAAATGTTGTACTGGTCGAGAAAGAACAATGGCTGCAATCAGTTTGGCGGCGTCAAGAGCTTGCTTTTCGTTCACAAAATGAGCATTACGTGCTGGGACGGCAACCGACAGGCCCGGTGACTGGATTCAATTACCGAGTTGGAGTGTACGAGAGTCCAGTGCCTGGCCGATCACGCCGAATGCTTGATCTTGATTACGTTCACGTTGAACCAGCACCCCAAGTCGAGAAGGAGCAGCAGAATGCACACCGGCTTTGTGAGGATGTTTTGAACGCCCAACCAACTTCGAGCCCATTGGGATCACCAGCAGCACGTGCAAGTGAATTCCTGCTGGAACAAGTTGGTCGTGTAGTTGCCGCACAAGGTGGTGGCGAAATTCGCGATATCACGTCTGATTTAAAACCTTTGGAAGAAGCAACAGATGAACCACGGCCGTCGTTTGAAGAGGCAAACGGTGCTCGAACTGAAGAATCGAACGATCTAGTGGAAGAAAACGATTTATCCCAGACTCAGCAGGCTGATTTGGCGGAAGAGAAGCCCCGTGCTGGTGAAGAGATCACCACTGCGAATCAGGATGCGTCCATCCGTTCGCTAAATTTGGCGAATCATTACTTCGAGAAAGGAGCAGATCCGTGTGAAGGCCTGGGTATTGCCTTCAACGACCAGGTGACTGCACGAGTTGCTGTTCGGAGAGTTGTTCCGGAGGGTCTAGTGTATGGCGATCTGTTCTTTTGCAACAAGCACCTCGTTTTCCAGCCAAAACGATCGAAATCTGACTCAGAGCAAGGAGAAGATGACCAAAAGCCTACTATTTCCGCTTCTGATGAGATCGCTCCTGGTTTGCACAGATGTTGGCGATGGCGGTACAGGCAGATCGTGGGTGTATATTTACGGCGTTATCGACTACGGGATTCAGCGATGGAGATATTTGTGCGGAACGGGACCAACCACTTCATTGATTTCCCGTTTTCGACGAAGCAGCAACGAAATGAGTTTATCCGGCTCCTTTATTCGTTCCTTCCGCGACACGTACCGAAGCAATGGCCTGGACGAAACATCTCAGTGCTCAGTTCGACCACTAAAGCCTGGCAAAACAGACAGATCAGCAATTTTGAGTATTTGATGGCTCTCAACACATTCGCTGGTCGGAGTTTCAACGATTTGACGCAATACCCAGTGTTCCCCTGGATTCTCAGAAATTACGACGACGACGTACTGGACCTGAGCGACCCTCACAACTTCAGAGATCTCTCGAAGCCCGTTGGTGCTCTCAATCCCGAGCGCTTGGAAGAATTCTGGGAGCGTTATCATTCGTTTGATGACCCAGTGATCCCCAAGTTCCTCTATGGCTCCCACTATTCGACTTGTGCTGGGGTGGTTTTATTCTTCCTCTTCCGATTACAGCCATATGCCAATCTGCATAGGAAAATGCAGGGAGGAGCGTTCGACTTGCCTGATCGGTTGTTCAACTCAATCAAAGAGACGTGGAATATGTGCAACTCGCAAATGTCTGAAGTCAAGGAGCTGACTCCAGAATTTTTCATCGACGGCAGCTTCCTCAAGAACGTGAACATGTTTCCGTTGGGCAAACGCCATGATCAGCGGGAAGTGAACGACGTCATGCTTCCAAAGTGGGCCAAGAATTCACCGGAAGAATTTGTGCGCTTGCATCGTGCCGCACTCGAAAGCGAATACGTGTCAAGTCATCTTCACGAATGGATTGACCTGATATTTGGATACAAGCAACGGGGCAAGGCCGCCCTCAAGGCGAACAACGTGTTCTATTACCTCACGTACTACGGAGTGGTTGATCTCGACCGAATCGACGACCCGTTCCTGAAAGAATCGATGGAGCTCCAGATCGCTCACTTTGGCCAATGCCCGATGCAGCTGCTTGGGACGCCGCATCCGAAGCGAAACTCAGCAGCGTTCATGAGGAAAAACACAGGGACCGCTTCTTCTTCAACGAAGTTCGCAGGTGCCACTGCAGCGCCAGGAGTCGTTGGTGCTACCAGCAAGGGAGCAAACGCAAATGTGACTGCCAATGTTCCTCGACCACTAGCTGTGGCGTTCCAGGATCACTCGCTCGCGGCGCAAAAGAAACGTCAAGAATGGAGTCCATGTGTCGAAATCAAGCCGCTGATCAAGTGCGGAATTCGCTTGCTGAAGATTTTGCCAGACCGTCTGTTCAGTGTGAACGAGCTAGGTGTGATTGAGATGTATTACTGGAAGCTCGTCCCTCGACCCCCATCCCCACGTTTATCGACATCGTCTGCCGATGAGTCAGTCATCCCCACTCCGACAATTGCCGATGGATCCTTGGAGTGGGCTGATGGGTTCACCGGTGATCACGACGAAGAAATTCCAGGATGGTCGAAGCCAAGCGACACGCCGACAACCTCTCGAAATGATGACAGCGAGCGCAACAGCTTTGTGGATGTGACCGCAGAAGATGCGGAGGTCAAAGCTGCGTGTCCATGGCTGCTTGAAGTTGTTCGCGACGACTCACCATTCGACTATGTGCCTCGAGTCCCAGTGTTCGAAGTCAAGGACTTGGGTAGCGAGACTTGCTTTCCCGTCGCGGTTTCGTCAAACGGGCGTCTGTTGATTTCTGGTGGATCTCGAAATGGATCAATTCACTTGCGACTGCTCGATCTAGACAACGGACACGTCATTGCAAAGGCTAGCGTATGTGGGCACGACGACTCTGTGACGTGCCTGAGCATCGACAAATTCAACTACCAATGCCCCACGATGTCGGACGACGACGATCTGCTCGTGTCTGGGTCTCGCGATGGCACCCTTGCATTGTGGCGGTTGTCTCGTGTCAAGCCGGATCTGCTGTTCCGTCTTCCTCGTATTTCAACAGCGCCTTTATTGATGCTACGTGGGCATCGCCATCCGATCATCGACTGCTGTGTCAGTACACGACTTGGAGTGGTGGTGTCGTGCTCGGAACACGTCGGTCTCGTCCACTTCATTCATCAAGTTGATCACGTTGGCTTCACGTTCCGACCGCACGTGCGTGGTCAGCCACCCACCGCAAGCACACTTCGATCTTCAGCGCATCTCTCGTTGGTGCGTATTTCCAACAAAGGCTTCGTCATCGCTATTTCGCGGATAACGCAGCGATCGCGAGCACGTTCCGATGATCCAGAAGCTATCGTCGAGACAGCTGTGGTGCACTCGATGTGCCAAGTATACAACCTCGCCGGAGTATTGACGCAATCCCATCTACTCGACGGCGAAGAGGTCTCGAATGTCACCCTTTCGACGGAAGGAGACCTGATCATTCTCACGCTATCCTGCGGAAAAATTCGCTTCCATCGCCTTGACGAGTACGTATGCTCATGTAGTTCATGGATCTGTCTGCGTTTCGACTCACAGACGTGATACTTGCCTTTCTAGCTTCGTCGTGGTCCAGGAATACCTCACGCCAGCCCATCTGTCCTCACCCATCGCGGCCACGTGTGTTGGCCCGAACGAAGCCGTGATTTTGCTTGCCTCGGGTCACCAAGACGGCTCTCTTGTGCTGCACTTGTTACCCGACGCTGACGGCTCGGTGTCTTTCCTCACGACAATGAGGCGGCTGCTTGGTGTGAACGCCAAACTCAAGATGGTCAAAGGCACCGTTCAGCAAGCGCAGAGTCTCGCCATGTCGACCATCGGCAACGCCAAGGCCGTGACCAACACAGCCCGAGACATCGCGGGCGAAGCACTTGGCGAGGCCAAGTCCATGGTCAAAGGCTTTTTCTCTTATTTGTCTCGCACGCAATCGTCGTAGCTATGAACCTAGAAGTGTAATTTTGTTGCATGTGCTCCCGTCTTTTGTCGGAGGGAATTCCCCAAAATTCAGATTCACCATCGATGGCTGCTTCACACCGACATGGAAGCACGAATCCCAATAGAGGCGTCCCAGTGACTGATGACATCATTGCTGGCTGCATTGAGTGAGTCCATTCCATCCGCTCCCCGCTGCTTTCGCCAGACATTCCAGATTTGTTAGATTTTCCTCGAACCACCCGTGCACATCTCAAGGGTTTGTTGCGGCTGTTGCAAATCAATCGCTTGTCACCCCGCCCGTTTCTACTCCCCCGTGAAAGCTGAATCTCGCAGCGTTTGGGTGCAAGAAACCTGGGTCCACCCTGGTTTTTACACGCGCTTTGTTGCAGAACTGGGCTCCAAACCAGCACAACCCCCCTGTTTCTGGGATTTTGCTGCACCTGGTTCGCCGTTTCACAGCAACAAAGTCCGACGACCAAGTGTGTTGCCGTTGGTTGCTCGCGTGGACGACACTGCGCGCGCGATGACCGAGGTGCGAGACGGCGGCCCAGGCCCAGCCCCAGCCCAGCCCCGCCCAGCGGCCACGGCGGTGCCGACTGAGCGGCTCGTTGTCGCAGACGGCGGCGAGGATCGCGCATTCGGCGGTCGACCACGTGGGGCACAAGCGCTGTTGCCCTTAGAAGACCACGAAGACGCCGACGCCGCCGACGGCACACCAGACGCCAGCGCCAGCAGCAGTGCCAACGCCATGGGCAGACCCACGACAGGCAACGATGACGAGACGCGGCGCTTGCTGCCACCGAGCGACAAGCGCAGCAGCGCCAGTGCCAGTGCGCTCGAGAGCGGCGCGATCAACTCGCCGCCGCAGAAGTACAAGTCGGTCATCCTGAGCGTGTGCTCATTCATCCTTGTCACTGAGGTGAGAGACGACTGACTGCCTGACTGACTGGGCACGTGTGGAGCCGTCCGTTATGGTGGGATCGGGGCTGACGAGTGGCGTGTTGGTCAGTTCTGTGAGCGCTTGGCGTACTACGGGTTGACGGGATCGCTGCCAATCTTCTTCCATAAGCACTTGGGCTTGGACAGCGTGCTGGCAACGGAGCTCAACAATGCGTTCACGTCGCTGTCGTACCTGACGCCGTTGATGGGCGCGTTTGTCGCGGACAGGCACCTTGGTCGGTTTTCCACGTGAGTTTGCCGTTATCTTGCTTGCCATTGCCTTCGATTGCGCCAGTGCTGACGGACTTGGTGACGACAGGATTGTGTGGTTCTCGCTGATCTACTTGGCTGGTCTCGCCATGTGCGTGGTCGCCGCAGTGCCGGCGTTTTCGTCGGCGTGGCTCTTCAACCTCGGCTTGTTTGGCTTTGTGGCGATTGGCGCAGGTGGCATCAAGCCCAACGTTGTCGTGTTGGGTGCCGACCAATTCAACGTGGACATCCCAGCGCAACGCGCTGAGAAGGACAGCTTCTTCAACTGGTTCTACTGGGCCATCAACATTGGTGCCACGTTCAGCTACGGCGTGCTCACCAACCTGGCCGTCAACGGTATTCCAGGCTACGTGTCGGCCGACTACGGCTTCTTCGTCTCGTTCTTGATCCCTGCGGTCGTGTTTGTCGTGGCATTTGTGGTGTTCTACTCGGGCAAGCCGCGTTACCGTCGTGTGCCACCAAAGGGCAGTGCGCTTAGCCAGTTCTTCGCCATTGTGATGCAGGCTGGAAAGAGCTCGGCACAGGGCAAGCTCGTTGTCAGCGGTGGCTTGGCCTTCATCCCTGGCATTGCGCTCACCACCATCTCATACTTCGTGAACGAGCCTGCGGCTCACATGGCGTTGGCGCTTGGTGGTGCTGGCTTCGTTATCTATGGCACAGTGGTTCTCATCTGCTCGGGGTCGTCGACGCAATGGCTTCGTCTCGCGATCCGCGAGAACGGTGGCTCGTTCCCTGCATCACAGGTCAAGGATGTCTCGCAGGTGCTGCGCTTGTCGCCGTATTTCAGCTTCATCATCATCTTCTGGGCCGTCTACGGCCAGCAGAGCTCCAACTTCGTGCTCCAGGGCTGCCAGATGGATCTGCGGCTGAACCGCGCCAGCGTTGACCAGCCTGCCTTGATCTCGTCGGCGATGCTGTCCATCTTGGATTCGAGCGTCATCCTCATCTTCATCCCCATCTTCGATCGGCTCGTGTACCCAGCCATGAGCGCGATTGGCATCCAGCCAACCTTGCTGCGCAAAGTGGGCGCTGGCCTCGTGTTCTCATTCCTGTCCATGCTGGTCGCGGGCTGGGTGGAGCAGTATCGCAAGAGCAGTGGCATGCTGGAAGGTCTCGTCTCGAACTGTGGCAGCGCGACCGAATCGCTGCCAATGTCGACGATCAGTGTGTGGTGGCAGACGCCACAGTACCTGTTGATCGGCATCAGTGAAATCCTCACCAGTATCTCATGTACGTCCGTCTCGCCGATTTGACGTGCTGACCTTGTTGCTCACTGTTTTGTTGTGTTGCTATCACAGCCTACGATTTGTTCTACTCGGAAGTACCCGAGTCCATGCGCAGTGTGTGCCAGGCACTCAACTTGCTCACGACGACGCTCGGCTACATCGTCGCCGGTGCCATCAACAGCATTTTCTCGTTCTGGATTACGAGCGACCTCAACGACGGCCAGCTCGAGTACATCTTCTACGTGCTGGCGCTGCTGGTGTTGGCCAACTTCGTCGCGTTTGTTTACGTCTCGCAGTCCTTTGAGTACCATGTTCCACCGCCAGATGACAAGCACGTCACGTCGGGCTTCTCTCCAGCGCTGCCTCGTGCTGCCAGGGGTCTGCTAGGTGCGTTGTTCACGTCGTGTTACCAGCTGGCACTAATCACTAACGTCCGATTGCGCGACAGCTAAGTTGCGTCCAGGACGCAATCGAAGTCAGAGCTAGAGCAGATCGCTTTACTAGTCCATCCAATCCATCCATCCATCCATCCATCCATCCATCCACTAGGCGGCCGCTGACGTTCATGTACACATGCCTCAGTCTGCCTGCACCCACAAAGTGTTGAAAAATTTCCGCGCATTTCCTGATCAATCCCAAGATTTGACATCCATTCAATCATTTGAGGAATCAGCTGTCCTGAGAAGACACGTGCCACCTGGCAGACGAGTGGGTGGAATCCACCAAACGCTGTCTCGAATGTTGAATTTTTGAGCTGAGTTGAGAAAAATAAATGTTCAAGCCTGGTATGGTGTGGTGCCACACTAACTACGGCACACCACGATTACGCGACGATGCCGCCAACACGGCTGTTCCAATGCGACGACCACAGCGCCACTGTCGTGGCCAGTCATGCCACCACGTCGCCACCCTCCACGCAGGACGCTGCGACAACATTAACTCCCAGTTCACCAACGCCATGGGCGTGGGCGGGTTCACATGCCTCACTCCCTCTCTCTTTGAACCCCCACCTGCACCTTCATAATATTATCAATATCCTCGATCAGCATCAGGCACCCCAATCGGCCCAACCCAGAAAATCAACTGCAGCAGCCACAAGGCCCTCCATACTGAATCTTTTTTTTTCTCGATAGACTCCCTTCTGATTGGTCGAAAACCCTCGTTCTCCGTCCTCTCATTGGTCCAAATCCCAGTTGCACCACAGACGGCCCCCGGCAGAGTGTTGGTCCCCTTGTGTTACGCCTGCAAGATGGCACACTCCTTTCGGCGCTGGTGCATGCGCCACCCAGCCCCAGCCCAGGCCCAGCCCAGTGGCACAGCGAGAGAGACTCACGCGCGCGCGTCGTGTCCAGCTCAAGCAGCGCGCTGCGTGTGTCTGTGTGAGAAGCCATTGAGCACGCTGCGTTCCTTGTGGACGACGAGGCCGAGTCGATGCACGACTACGAGGCTGGCTCGACGGAGGACAAGGCGCGCTTCTCCCGCGTCCAGCTCGTGTCGTCGCGCCGCCGGCCGAGCGAAGAAGATGGCGCTGGGCTGAGCAAGACCGTGGTGGGGTCGACGTCGGCCACGCGGAACAGCGACTGGATGGGCCAGCACGCACCCAAGCTCACGCGCCAGAAGAGTCAGCAGGAGCGCTTCGAAGAGCAGCGCCCGAGCTTGCCGTCGTACTCGGATCTGTCGTCGCGCAAGACGACGCTGAACCGCGGGATTGAGAGCATTCCGATCCTGGCCGACACGCCGCGCAAGCACTCGGATGATCCATTCCGGGACCACGAGATGATTGAAGATCATGGGAATTACCAAGTGTATGTGAACCCGGACTCGCCGGTGCTGTCGAATGGTGCGTGGGTCGTCGTGCAAGCCGTCGATGAGGATTCTCCAGTTGCATTGGCTGACGTCATTGTGCCCTGTGATGTGATTTGCGTAGCCCAACCCAAGCGATCGCCAGCCAGACCGCCGTCCTCCAGACCCGCGATTGTGACCGAAGTCGGCGACACGCACTTCTTGCCCATGTTCAACCGGAATGGTCCAGGCAGCGTCCAAGGCAACCAGACAGCGAGCAACTCGGCGGCGAATGCGTCGGGCCATGATAATGTTCCGCACATGTCGATCGAAGAAACGCAGAAGTACACGTTTGCGATGATTTTGCACCACACGGATCAGGTGTTCAAGATCCTGCGCAAGCGGTTCCCGTCCAAATCCAACGCGTCGTTGCGTCAGAACCTGGACGTTGAGGTGAGCAGACTGCAACAGAAATGCGTGCGACGACTGGTACAGGCTGGTCTAGGAGTGACGCTACTGGACAACGCGTTGTACGACGATTCCACGGACGAAGAGGAGCGCCAGGCAAGCAAAAATATCTGCATCTTGATCAACCCAAAGAAAGAAAAAGACCTGCTGCTGCACGAGTTCAAGCGAGAAATGGACGAGCTGGCCATTCGACAGGGAGAAGGTTTGGCCCGCATCAGTGAGGCGTCACTCGACTCTTTGAAGGACATGTGCTTTTCCCCGGCACTGGAACTGCAATTGACGCATAATATCATCCAGAACGCTCTCAAGGACTACGACGTGGACGATTGGACGATCGAAATGGGAAAGCAGATGACGGTGCACGACGTGATTGAGAACTGCTTCCCGCTGCATGATCGATCGTTCAACCGCAAGTTTTTTGCTGAGTATCGAAAGCGAACGTTTGACCTCAACCTCCGGAAAACGACTGCTGGTAACAGTGGGCGTTGGGCCGTCGAGGAATTGCGACTTCACTTCGGCGAACGCGTGGCGTTCTTGTTCGCCTTCATGCATATCTACACCAAGCATTTACTGCCGATCACTGCGTTGTGTGTCTGTTATTATCTGTGCTTCCGATGCCTTTCAGGTTCTGTTTGGCGCGAGTATATGCAGGGATTGGCAGCCATTGGGTTCGGTGTTGCGTGCTTCTGGGGGCCGTCATTCTTGGTGTGTTGGGAGCGTGAAACTCGGCTCCTGACGGAGAAGTGGAAGTTGGACAAGTACAAGAACACGGTTTATGAAAAGAACGACGAGAATCCAAACTTCAAGTACCGATGGCACAAGAATGAGCTGACCGGCGAAATGGAAAAAGTTCCGAAGGCCCGTCGACACTATTGGATCCAGCTGACAATGCTTTTCTACGTCTTGCTTAGCGCCATCATCCAGTGCGTCTGTTTGCTGCCATTTATCCAGTGGTATGTGTACGCCAAGAATGCCCCCCGGTGTTTAAAATGCAACACTGATGGCACGTACAGCTGTATCTGGTTCATCACGTGCTTCAACTCGAAAGACTCGACGCTGGGCACCGATCGCTGGGTATACATTTTGATTCAAGGCGTTGCACTGGGTTTGCTTATAGACATCATTTTTTTCGAAGTGTTCAACTGGATCTCAGAGAAATTTGTCGACTGGGAGAATTTCGCCAAGAAGTCTGACTATGAGAACCGACTGATTCACCGTCGCTTCGTGTTCGTGTGGACGAACTGGTTCTTCTGGTTCTTGTTCCTCGCGTTTGTGTACCTGCCGTTCGGCCGCCAGTTTTTGGATTTGTTCAAGAAGATTGGTCTTGGTAAGCTAGCGCCTTATGAGTGGGATCCGGCGCTGCTCACTCTCGACACGCTGTTTGTGACACCTCTGGTTGTGACACAATTCCTTAACATGTTGCTGGAAACGATTGTTCCGTACTTGGTGCGCAAGCTTCGAGGTCGACCTGTGGCATGCCGAAAAGCGTCGCCATTCGCATGGTGTGCTCAGCGTTTGATGCGTGGTGTGCAGAAGCGCGGTCGTCGCAATGATGAACAACGAGTGAAGCACTTAACGGCCAAGCGTCTGGCTGGTTTGGTGAACCAAAAAACCGATTTCAATGTGGTTGTCAAGCCGGTCTCCGACGATTGCAACGCATATTCAGCGTACCAGATTATCGCCGAGTCGAAGCTGCCAGTATTCGACCCAGTGCTGGACTACCTGGATGCATCCATTCAATTTTCGTACGTGATCATGTTTACGGGTGTGTGGCCCTTGCTTCCATTTCCAGCGTTTTTCAACAATATTCTGGAAGTTCGTGGCGATGCTTTCCGATTGCTGTTTGCTCATCGCCGCCCCATGCCGCGCCGAGATACGTCGATTGGTGAGTGGGTGACCGTGCTGGGTTACGCGAACATTATCGGTGTGACGGTGGTAATGGCCTTTATTGTCGTCTATCATTTGGGTTACTTCCAAACTGGTTGCGACTTCACTTTTTCAGATGGTGACATGGTGCCGTTCAGCCAGGTCAAGTACAGCAAATCGACAACATCTAACTGCGACAACCTGAACGAGCGGTCGAACTGGATCATGATTCAAATTGTGCTCTTTGTGTTTTTGGAACATATTGGCTTCTGTTTGCGCTATCTTGTGTTGCAATTTGAGAAGACGCCGTATTCCATTCGCAACTCAGGCTACTTGCGACTGAAGCAGATTCACGAGCTTACGTCCACTCGACCTGCGAATGCGAAGCAGTTCGAGTATATCAAGCACCTGAGCGAGTTATTCGATAAGTACGACACCGACGCCGATGGGCATTTGCGCGAAGCAGAGCTGATCCCATTCCTCGCTGAATGGATCTGCAAGCATCCATCGGAACTCATGTCGTATTCAGGAATCATCTTCCGGTACATGGACAAGAACAAGATCGGTCGCGTACCGTTCACTACGTGCTGTCTCATGCTCCAGCACGTCAACCATGACCGATTCTTCTCGTGCCTGCTGGGCTTGTACGACCCAGAAAATGGCCTTCTCAACGAGGACATTCTCCATGCCGAGGATGGCTTGGCCATCCACCGTGTGATGAGCGAAGTCTCATCGGTTGTGTCAGAGCGTCGGAGCAGCATGAGCCGAGTTTCGTTCGACAGCACGACACGTCCTCGTGATTCAACTTTCTTTTATTTCAATCCCGCCATCGAAGAGATGACCCGCCAACGCAATGACCAGCAGCACCAGTCGCCACATCAGAAGCTGTAAGTATGTCGTTCTACGCCGCTTATGTACATAATTGAACAGTTTTGATTTCCAAGCATCCCGTTGTTCCATTCATCTGTCCAATTAAAAAGTCGGAGAAATGTATTTTACTTGCTGAGATAAACATTCAAAAGATCTGCGCGGGGAAGAACATGCCCCAATTGAAGTTGCTGAGTGGCGTGTATGGCCAAGCACCCCACGTGCTTCAGGTGAAGATTTCAACTGATGCTAGAGCATGCGAGTTGCGAAGGTGACGCTGTTCTTGGCGCGGAAGCGCGGTGGTCCGTGGTTGAGTGGCGACCAGAGTGTGATCAATCTGTTGCGCGGATTTGTCGACGCTGATCGCTGATTACCCAGAAACGTTTTCTTGGTGGCATCTTGACGAAGAAGAATACTTTGGTACGAGCTTCGAGCCTAGCCGAAAGACAAAGCATGTTGTGGTGGATCTCTCAACGGTGGGTCGGAAACGACGATCTGTTGTGGATTGACGGACAGGTTTTAAGGCGGCACTATCCTTCACCAATTTAAACAGTGGCTGATGTTTACAAGAAAATGGCGTCGAAGACTGTTGCTTTTTGTACATCGCAAACGATAATTCCGTAAATGTGGCCATACTGAACGCAGATAGCATGTGCTCATCGATAGCGGCAGCACAAAGACTGCGAGATGACGAGTTGTTTCCACACTACTTCTTGGCTCAACTGCTTCTTCTCTGCTTCACGGTCTCGAAATGGACGAAGAATCGACCGAGATGGCTTCGAGGTCGCTCGGGCTGGTGGGCCGACTGACGAATGAGACGTTCGGATCGACGTGTTCAAGCTTGCTGGCGCATGCTGAGAGTGGCCGAACGCAAGTTGATGTTGCCTAGGTGCCGCCCTCTTCCACCACTGCAGTCTCTGCTTCCAGGTTTTCTTGTGTGTTGTATTCGCGTTGGCTTGTTGCACCATGAGCACGGCTTGTTCGAAACTACCATTGTTATGGTAGGCGTGCTGGATGTTGTGACTGGCCATGCTTGTGATTGTTCGTGTTGTTGCTGTTGTCGACGTCGATCAAATTGGAGAATGAGCACATTGAGCGGTGTTGGTGACCGCACGCGGTGCCCATATTCAACCGGTTGAGTTTTTCAGCACGATGATTGTCACCGCAATCGCTTCTTCACAGTTCGTTTCTCCGTGGATGAACGTTAGAAGCCTTTCGCCGTCATTCTCGTTCTCGTTGCTATGATCTGAGCATGGGTAAGTGTGTGAACCTGGAGAGCAGGTTTCTTTGAAAAAATCGAGAATGACCATCACGCTGAGCCCACCACCTTTTTTTTTAATTGAAAATGGATGCACTTGGTGGGTGCAGGCTGACATTCTCAGTGTTTCCACCATATCTTTCTACTGATTGCGCGCCATCAGAGAGCTGCTACGTCGTGCTACTGCTCACAATCATTCTGCTGCGAAGCATGCCTTGAACTGGATAACACACGAACCTATTGCCGTCCCAAGGCTGCTTACTAATGGTCGTCTGAGGCAAGCTGGACCCAAACGCGGAGTCGCTATTGGTACCAACATGAGCCTCCAAGGGCTGACCATCCCTGATCGTCACGTTTTCCAGAAATCTCTGGTGGAAGTTACCGTACTGAACGGTCAACCTGCAACGCACACCAAGGTGCAACACGTGCCGAAGGCTTGGTGCCTGTGAGGAACACACCCCTTCTTCCTTTATAATCTAATATTTTATGCATTTACTCACTATAAATGTTTATAGAGGTATGATGGCGGGAAAATGGCACTTGACTTGAAGTTTGTATGCTGGCAAGAAAACTGGTTTTGGAAGCCGTGCCAAGTCGCCCAAAATGGTAAGCATAAATAGGGGCAAAAATATATTATTGTCAGCCTGAGGGTACCTCCGCGGTGAATTCCGTGGGCGTGTGGGTAAGCTCGCGAAAGGCGGGATGACTATGCGTGGTCAGGGGTGAAAGGTTAGCACGGGACTTCTACAACTACGGTTGCGCAGKCTTGTCCTGTAGTAGTGCGCTTTTTTATTCTTTATACAACGGCTACTTCTCTCAATTGCTGGCGCTCTTCTTCTCGCTGTCTTCCTTCCACTGACACTTGATGCGCCGGCGAGGCTTGCCAATATTTACTTAACATGCTATTTCAGCCTTTTAACCAACGTTGCAGGTTGGGCGTTCATTACGGTAGCACTGCATTAGCTCTCCTGAAACTGCACCGAGATCCAGGCTTTGCTGTGGCTTGCGCTGTGACTGCAGCGCTATCGTCACCTTCCTTTAGTGCAATGCGTGAGATTTTACACCCACGCCCAGCGCTTTGATAACTGCAAAGATCGACTGCCAGACAACTCAATGGATGGACACGCCATGGCGACCGTGGCTTGTTTCGAGAGATCACTTTTTCATTCATCGTGTTCACGGACGTTTTTTTAAGTTATCTATACGGGAGCAACTGGCGCGACACACCGACGCGACTCATTCTTTATGGCTCGGCCTCCGTCAGAACCTTCTTGATGATGGACGTGCAGTCGTCCAGCTCAGCCTCGGTCATGCAGAGAGGTGGCGCAAGACGGATGATGTTGCCGTGCGTTGGCTTGGCGAGCAAGCCGTTGTCACGCAGACGCAGGCACAGGTCCCACGCGTTTGGCTGGTTTGGACGCTCGTTGATAATGATCGCGTTGAGCAGACCACGGCCGCGCACGCCAGCGAGCACGCTCGAGTCCATCCTGCAAGGCAACACAAACAACATCACGACGCATCAGTAACCACGCTCCTCATCCACGCAGCTCTCTCTTCGACAATGGCACGTACTTCTCCATCTCAGCGCGGAACTTGTTGCCGAGCTTGAAGGCGTTGTCGGCCATCTTCTCGTCCACCAGCACGTTCATAGCGGCCATGGCGATCTTGCAACCAAGCGGGTTGCCACCGTACGTCGAGCCATGCTGGCCAGGTTTGATCGTCAGCATCACTTCGTTGCTCGAGAGCACGGCCGACACTGGGTACATGCCGCCCGACAGCGCCTTGCCGAGAATCAAGATGTCCGGCTTGACGTTCTCGTAGTCAACGGCAAGCATCTTGCCCGTACGCGCCAGACCAGTCTGCACTTCATCGGCAATCCACAGCACGTTGTGCTTGGTGCAGAGCTCGCGCACCTTGCGCAGGTAGCCATCGTCAGGGACGACGACACCGGCTTCGCCCTGGATTGGCTCCACCATGAACGCGGCGATGTTCTTGGCATCGCGCTCAAACTCGGCCTCCAGCGCCGCAATGTCATTGTATGGCACGCTGTTGAAGCCTGGCATGTATGGACCGAAGCCGCCGTACGCGTCCTTGTCGTTGGACGCCGAGATGGCGCTCATGGTGCGGCCCCAGAAGTTGTTCTTGGCGAAAATCACGCGCGCCTTGTTCTCCTCCACGCCCTTGACGTCGTACGCCCAGCGACGCGCCAACTTGATGGCCGTCTCGCCACCTTCCACACCGGTGTTCATAGGCAGGATCTGCGTGCACAACCATCAAGCGCAGCCATCATCACACGCATCCTCGTCAGCACACTCGACTGGTCATCAATCCCCATCGTCACAATGGCGAGACGTACGCGATCAAAGCCGAAGAGCTTGGTCATGAACTCCTCGTATTCACCGAGCACGTCGTTGTAGAACGCACGCGACGTGAGCGTCAGCTTGGCCGCCTGCTCGTTGAGCGCCGCGAGGATCTTTGGGTGGCAATGGCCCTGGTTCATCAATCAATCGATCCTCATTCATAAGCCCACACGTCCTCTTCCTCATCCATTCATCAATCATCAACAGCCCTCCCTCACCTGGTTGACGGCCGAGTAGGCGCTGAGGAAGTCGTAGTATTCCTTGCCCTCGACGTCCCAGACCTTGACACCCTTTGCGCGTGCCAACACAACGGGCAGCGGGTGGTAGTTGTGCGCGCCATAGCGGTCCTCGCGGTCAATGTACTGCTGCGACGTCCACACGGAGCGCTGCTGCATGCGCTGCGCCTGCGTGCGCTGCGAGCGGATGGTTCGGACGACGGCGCGCATGCTGATTGATGGAAGTTGACGGAGGAGTCGGTCACTGGGGTCTGCTGGTGCTCGTGCCTGTGGCTGTGGCTTTCGCAAGTGACCGACCGATGGCGTTGCTTGATCGACCCTCGTGTCTCAACCTTCGAGGTGCGCCTACTCCTTCGGCGACAGACCAGAGCTGCTGGAGGCAGGAGCAACCCTAGTCTCGCCGGGGACAGCGCCAGCCCACACGATCGAGTTGCGCGGGGAGATAAAGTTTAAAAGTGAGAAGTCGGCGTGGCGTGCGATTGGTCGACGCGTTATGTGGCGGGGTATTGGGTTTCGAGAGGGCCTGACCGCCGTTGAATAAGAGGGTTTTGGCAGTGGGGATTTGTCGCAAGTTGAAGCAAAAAGATTCGTTGCGCGCGTGCTGTGCTGGCCAATGCACTTTGCCAGCCAGCAACACGAGCGCTGCGCGACCAGCTGTGACGATGTGGCCAGTGAGGACGTCCATATGGCGATCTTGCGCGACCGACCAAGCAAGGTGCGAGAGTGTGTGAGTGAGTGAGCCGCCTGGCTCGTGCGACAAAACATCTTGCACTGTCAATCAGATATGGTCAGCGTTCAGAACAGAAGGCGGCCAGGCATCGCGCTTGTCAGCGAAGATCGTTCACTTTTCAGAGGTCGTTGGTCATCACGCAAACCTCAAAAGCGAACACTCATCATCCCCACACCCTCCGCTGCATTCTTCATGTCTTCCACACAAAATTTCACCACCCTCACATCACCACACAATTTAGTGTGCGCCTTTCCCCCAAACCCAGCACCCTCCGTTCTTTAGTGTGCACCACGCGAACAAGTGGCTTGACGGCGCTCGGATACTTGACGGGCTGTGTCTCCCCACACTCCCGAGAAGCGTCGTTCGTTGCCGCCATTACCAGCGCAGGGCGAGTCAGGATGAACATGGACGCCATGGCGCGGGCGCTGGAGGACGAGCTGGACCTCAGCGCCGCCGTGCACGCCCACATGCCGCTGAGCCACCACCACATCCACGTTGACGACGACCCCGCGAGCCACCTGAGCAACAACGACGAAGAGGCAAGCGCCCGGTTGACGTCGCAGGAAGGGCAACTCGCGTCGCTGCTCCAGAAGGTGCAGAGCGAAGCGCGCCTGCGCCGCCTCTCAGAGACGTGCGAGAAGGACCCGAACGGTATGCGCTGTGCTGTGTTGATGTGGCGTGTCTGGATGGGCCATGGCGTGGCTCACGAACGGATGTTGCGGGCGCGCTGCAGGACTCGAAGATCTGTTCGACAAGATCCCAGAGCCGTACGGCCAGCAGTCGACGTACCAGCGCATCCAGATCACGTCGTCGCCCGATGAAGTGGACAAGGAGACCAAGGATGTGTGCGAGATGGTGCGCAAGTGCATCGCGTTCCGCAAGAAGTGGATGAGCGCCATGGAGTTTGCGCCGCCGCCGATCCCCAAGGACGTGCCGTTGAGTCCGCGCACGCACGCGCGTCTGCGCCATCGGGATGAGATCCCGTACGATCCGTTTGCCAAGACGATCTCGAAATCGACGCAGCATGTGCTCAAGATGGTGGATGGCGTCGTGACGGTGTTTGCAGATGAAGCGGCCACCAAGCCGACGTTCACGGTGGGCACCATGAAGGAGTTCTACGACGATCTGTTCGAGATCAAGCGCATCATCAACTTTGGACCAGTCAAGACGTTGTCGTACAAGCGATTGCAGCTGCTGGAAGCGCGCTTCAACCTGCACACGCTGCTTAACTCGGACCGTGAGCTGTTGGCGCAGAAGGCTGTGCCGCATCGCGACTTCTACAACATCCGTAAGGTGGACACGCATATCCATCACTCGGCGTGCATGAACCAGAAGCACTTGCTACGCTTCATCAAGTCGCGCCTGCGCAATAGCCCGGGCGAGATTGTCATCTACCGTGATGGCCGCTTCATGACGCTGAGCGAGGTGTTCCGATCGCTTAACTTGACGGCGTACGACCTGAGCGTGGACACGCTCGACATGCACGCATCCAACACGTTCCACCGCTTTGACCGCTTCAACCTCAAGTACAACCCAGCCGGTCAGAGTCGGCTTCGTGAGATCTTCTTGAAGACGGACAACTTGATCGCCGGCAAGTACTTGGCCGAAGTGACCAAGGAAGTGATCAACGATCTGCAAGCTTCCAAGTACCAGCTAGTCGAGTGGCGTGTGTCGGTTTATGGCCGCAAGCACTCGGAATGGGACAAGCTTGCGCGCTGGTTCTACGTGAACAAGCTAGTGTCGCCGCACGTGCGCTGGATGGTACAGATTCCTCGCCTGTACTTCATCTACAAGAAATCCGGTGAGATTGAGAACTTCCAGCAGATGCTCGACCACATCTTCTTGCCACTGTTCGAAGTCACGCGCGATCCATCCTCGAACCCACCGCTGCACTACTTCCTCGAGACCATGATCGGCTTCGACTGCGTCGATGATGAGAGCAAAGCAGAGCCGTTGCGGGCTGAGCGTGGCAAGACGCTGCCAAGCCCCGCGGAATGGACGAACGAACACAACCCACCGTACGACTACTGGTGCTACTACATCTATGCCAACTTGGCGACGCTCAACGACTTCCGTCGCTCCAAGGGCATGTCGACGTTCTCGTTCCGTCCTCACTCGGGCGAAGCAGGAGACCCAGAGCACTTGGCGGCCGCGTACTTGACGTCGAATGGCATCAACCACGGCATCACGCTGCGCAAGTCGGTTGCTCTGCAGTACCTCTACTACCTGACGCAGATTGGTATTGCCATGTCGCCTCTGAGCAACAACAAGCTGTTCTTGGACTACCATCGCAATCCGTTCCCAACGTACTTTGCGCGAGGCCTGAATGTCTCGTTGAGTACGGATGATCCTCTGATGCTTCATTACACCAAGGATCCATTGCTTGAAGAATACTCGGTTGCCGCACAAGTGTGGAAGCTCACCGCCACCGACATCTGCGAGGTTGCGCGCAACTCGGTGCTGCAGTCTGGATTTGAGCACGTGTTCAAGGAACACTTCCTGGGCAAGACCTACATGCTACCGGGAGCACAGGGTAACGGTACGTGGTGTTGGTTTTGGATTGTTTTCTGATGTCACACGGAGACTAATGATGTGCGACTTTGTCTTGTAGATATCCGTATGACGAACGTGCCAGACATCCGCATCGACTATCGCCACGAAACGTTGATGAACGAGCTGGCGTTCATCCAGACGTAGTGCCCTGACAGCCGTAGATCTAAGAGAGGGCTCTGCGTTGTTGCTGTTCTGTGATGGCTTGAAGTAAGTTTGAATAGACTGCACGTCATGCACGAAGCGCAGCTTCCCCTTCGCTCGTTGGTTCACGATTGGTGCCATGAGTTGCTGCAGCAAGGTGACACTTCATCGGCAAGGAAATCTAGTGGAGACCCTCATGCTGCACAGCCGCAGCAACCACCGCATGGTGATGGGAAGTACCTTCGTCACTTCATCGCCGAATCCATGTTTCCCGCGACGGCGCAGAACACCAGCGCTTCGTTGTCCATGCATCAGTCGATGCGCGCAACCTGCCCAAATGTGTCCACGCCAGGACAAGTTCTCGAACTCGCGCGCTGACAGCCACAACCTGATGTTGTGAGTCACAGGGTTCAGCGGTGCAAGTGGACGGACGCACATCCAGGATGTGGACTGTTCCCGTTGAGTGGTCAACATGCAAGTCCCGTGACAGGAGCGAATGAGACGTGAGCTCAAGCGACAAGAGAAGGGCTGCTGATCGTTCACGGGCGTCGAAGACCGCAAGGCAGACGTCATTGCCGTCGCACGCCATTCCGCAATCCACTTCACATCGGACAAGCCAAGGAGAAGAGGTGGAAGCATGCCGGCGTGGTATCAGCTCGCCACGTTGTTCCTGATCGCCCAGAGCGGCGTCCTCGCGCAGGACTGCCGCCCCGTTTTGTATGGGGAGTTGCCGGCAGTGTGCGAGCGCTATCTATACCTCAAGAATGCGATCGAGCTCGTGGCCCAACAATACTCTGCGATCTGGTACACTGACCGTGTGGCAGACCTTCCGACCAGAGCTAGAGATGCCTTCCTCCCGAAGTGCGTCACACCAGGCAGCTCAGCAAATACAGTGGACGGCAGACCAACCGTTGTCGTCTACGGTCTGCCCAACAAGGATTGCAAGGATGGCTTTTCGTCGAACGGTACCAGCACCGACTCGGCCGACTATCGCGCTTTCCTCGAAATTCTCGCTAAGGAAGCCGAAAACAAGCCAGTGATCTACATCCTCGAACCAGATGCCATCGGTCTACTCGCTGACGGCGGCTGCGGCAACAAGTACGGCTACGTTAAGAACTTAGCCATCGCGTTTGAAGTCCTCGGTCGCAACCCAAACGCTGATATCTACCTCGATATTGGCTACTGGACGCTCGGAAACGACGAGCAGGCGAGCAAGGTGGCCGAAAATGTGAAGAAGGTGGACCGCAACGGCCGCTGCAAGGGCATTGCTCTCAACACGTCCAACTATCGCACCAACCGCGAAATGACGGAGTTCTGCGAACGCTTCGCGCGTGTGTCGGGCAAGAACTACCACTGCATCATCGACACGKCGCGCAACTACCAGCCGCCACCAGCGTCGAACGAATGGTGCAACACGAAGAACATGGGCATCGGCGCGTTGCCAACATCGAACACTGGTCATCCGCTGGTTGATCACTACGTCTGGGTCAAGACACCAGGCGAAAGCGATGGTGAGTGCTCCGGACGAACGTCTGACTCGATGGCTGGCCCATCGGCGGGCACATTCTTCGTTGAGGGCTTTGAGTCGCTGTGGAACAACGGCGTGTTTGTGAAGGAGCTTGGCCAGCCACCAGTTGGGGCCAACTTGAACTTGCCATCCTATGGAGCGTAGATGAACTGCGCGTTCGTGAATTATCGTTTGCTGGATCAGAAGGTGTCTACTGCATTGCCATCCAATATATAGACCTCTTTCCTTTATTCGGTTGATTTGTCGAGGTGGGCTTACGAGCAACGCGTGGCGTCTACGTACAACCAGCAGCCTTGTGATCTCGCATCCAAATTGTTTAGCCATTATAAGCCCATTCATTGCATTGAATTTGTCAGCTAGACAGGGCATCATTCAGAAGCGAAAGCGAGGCCACACACGTCGAGCTTGGAGCGTGCTGACCAACTATGGGAGACTTCTTCACAGCTTTCCTCGGGCGGTGCAAGACAGTTACTTGAGTTGCTCACAATCCACAGCACTTGTGCAGGAAAGTCAGAAGGTCAATCCAGTCAAGCGGGTTCTAATGTCGATGGTGTCATCTACAGCTTCAGTAGTAGTAGTCCACGGTGCTAGTGGTGATGAAGATGATGTATGCTACGTCCTGCTGGACGTTATACCTAGTGCGGGGTGAAACGCGAACTCATTCCAGCATCGCCGCTATTATGTAGGCGTGTGGTACTGGAGGCGACTGATACTCCAAAGATGATGTTGTTCTCATGATGAGTTTGATTGCTTGTGTAAAGGGTGATGTAGGCGTCCTCCTCAAAATTAGAGAGATTGATCTAGGCGAGAGCCGACACGATGCTCTACCAGGTACGTGCAGCAGCAAGATGGTGGCGGCCTTGACCATTTTGGGCGCTATTGTTGCGCTCAACCAAATAGAATGCCACAATGGTTCACTCGAGCGCGTAGTCGGACCACGATAACGTGGAGTCATTGATGCGCAAAGCGCTGTTTCACGTGATATTTCTTCATCCTTTGGCAGAATACAACAACGACGGCTCACAAGCACAGAAAGGCCATCCGTACCATCCTTGGGACAAGAAATATGAGCCCCTGGAAGCAACTTTGGAGAGAAACCACGATCGATTTTTGAGGATACCATGCTCTCAAAAGCGGTGGACTCGTATTTCGAGGATGTGGGAAGGGCCATCCAGTCCATTGACAAAGTGTTGCTTCTGCCCAATGATTTGCTTACATAGGAACCGATATGACGGTGTTGTTTCAATTCCCTGTCACGCAGATCGCTGCGCTTGTACAGATATAATCCCATACACCCAGTATTATCATCCCTCCAGCCCTCGCACCAACGCCGCAGATAGAAAGCATCCTCTTGCACCACCATCGCATTGCTCGCCTTCCTCACCCTCTGTCCACTTAGAACTACCATCGAGTGGCAGCATAACGTTCTTCCGCTCCTGTTCGGAGGACTAGGCACTGGAGATCGTGACAACCAGCAAACTCAGGCATAGGCTCAATATCAACAGTTCTGTCGTGCCACAATAGTTGGCTGACCCGGACGGGTGGTACGTGGCCCAGGGAATGTTAGCATCTGCTCAAGTTGCTTGATCGTGGTGCCAGATCACCAAGTAAATCGAGTGCTGTGTTGGAAAAGAATGCTCCGTGAAGCCTCAGTAGGGCGTCAGGTCAATCTCTGGGAAAGCTGGACCGACCATGGCGCCATTGTGCAGCCTGTCGGTGCAGATGCTGGTTTCGTTATGATATGGCTGGAATGTTGATGATGTGCTGCACCGCACATACCCATCTTAATGGCAAACGTAGCAAACGTCCGCATCAACGATTGCGTCAAAACTCTAAAACGTAGTGTCCCGACCACCGTCATTGATGAAAAGGCTCGTTGTTGTTGCTGCTATTATGTTTGATCGCTTGGAGTATGCCCGAATTGACCGCACATCATGCACGAAACACATCTCGATCTTGGATCGTCTAGCGGATAATGACAAATTATCATTGACAATTCATCGACAGGCGGATACGTACTACTACACCAGAGAAACCGCAGCAACTAACACATGGCATGGATGGTGGTGGGGAACACTAGTTTTATGTTCCAGATTTTGGTTGCTTTGAAACCTCAAAGGGCTCTCATCGCTCGATCGATGTTCCCCGCGACGGTGCAGAACACCCAGATTCGTTGTCCATGAAGCAGTCGTGGCCCGTGTCGTATGGGTCCACGCCACAACGAGTCATGCTGCAGCGTTGCGAGTCATCGGAAGACGATACTGAGTCCGTGCCAGTTGAATGGTCAACCGCACAATTGGACGTTGCATGATGCGACGCCACGAGAACTCTGGTGGGCCACAAGTTGTGGCGAATGGACAATAAGACTGGAGCCCGGCGGACAAATCGTCGTGGATTAGAGTCGAGAGACGGGCTACTGGGCTACTGGTCGTTCGTGCTCGTGAATCACTGGCGATAGCGTCGAGAACACGCCAAGCGCAACACAAGTACGAGCACGGCATTCCACAATTTCGTTGACATCGCACAAGCCACCAAGAGTTCCAAGCAACAACCAAGTATGCGCACAGAGTATCAGCTCGCGACGTTGTTCGTCCTCGCCCAGAGCGGTGTCCTCGCACAGAACTGCCGACCTGCTTTGCACGGTTCATTACCAGACGCGTGTACGCGCTACCCACACCTCAAGAACGCCATTGAGGTCATGGCACAGCAGCACCTGGCGGACTGGTACACTGACCGTTCGCCTGACCCAGCCGCCACGGCTAGGGATGTTTTTCTCCCCAAGTGTGCCGCACAAGGCTCAGGAGACAAAGTGGACGGCAGACCAACCGTTGTCGTCTACGGTCTGCCAAACAAGGATTGCAAGGATCACTTTTCATCGGGTGGTAGCAACAAGAACTCGGCCGACTATCGCGCTTTCCTCGAAATTCTCGCTAAGGAAGCCGAAAACAAGCCAGTGATCTACATCCTCGAACCAGATGCCATCGGTCTACTCGCTGACGGCGGCTGCGGCAACAAGTACGGCTACGTTAAGAACTTAGCCATCGCGTTTGAAGTCCTCGGTCGCAACCCAAACGCTGATATCTACCTCGATATTGGCTACTGGACGCTCGGAAACGACGAGCAGGCGAGCAAGGTGGCCGAAAATGTGAAGAAGGTGGACCGCAACGGCCGCTGCAAGGGCATTGCTCTCAACACGTCCAACTATCGCACCAACCGCGAAATGACGGAGTTCTGCGAACGCTTCGCGCGTGTGTCGGGCAAGAACTACCACTGCATCATCGACACGKCGCGCAACTACCAGCCGCCACCAGCGTCGAACGAATGGTGCAACACGAAGAACATGGGCATCGGCGCGTTGCCAACATCGAACACTGGTCATCCGCTGGTTGATCACTACGTCTGGGTCAAGACACCAGGCGAAAGCGATGGTGAGTGCTCCGGACGAACGTCTGACTCGATGGCTGGCCCATCGGCGGGCACATTCTTCGTTGAGGGCTTTGAGTCGCTGTGGAACAACGGCGTGTTTGTGAAGGAGCATGGCAAACCACCGATCGGTGCCATCAGATCCAACTCCAACATGTCATCGTATGAAGCGTAATTGGATTGTGCGCGCGTGAATCGTCGGATCCATTAGAAGATGTCAAATGCGTTGCCGAATATATCGATCTCTTTACTTTGCCAAACTAAATGCTTCACGGCAGTCGACGTAGAAGCGCGATTGTGCAGTAAACCGCTCACTACCACTCATGTCCAAATCTTAATAGTTTGACGCTGTTCAGATACAGAACCTCGCAGCGATGACCCACAACGAGCTGTGGCTTGATGATCTCGCCATTCACGGGACAGCTGACCAACGACGCGACTGGTAGGTGCCAGCGCAAATCGCTTGGTCTCTTCATAATTCACATGAAAATAAATATCCCGCGATGATTTAGAGCTCACCGGTTTTGAGCGGTTTCATCTGTTGGAACTGCGTCGACTCGAGAGACCTAGATGAAGGCAAGACGCGAATGCCTGCATGCTACAAAGCGTCGTGCTGGAGAACGCTGACTCGATGGGGCCGCGCGTGCATTGACGCAGCGGCCGTGCTTGCGACGATCGTCAGAAACGCGCTTGCATGTGCTCTAACGGCCTTGGTAATGAATTTCGGCTTGTCGCTAATTCCTGGGTCGTGGCCATCCCTCGCAACCTTCACTTGCGTCTCCGTTGCTGGTGGCTCTAGCTTTCTGGTGCTGTCCATACTGGCAATTGAGGCGTTCATCTTGACCTCGCACCTTCGAAGTGCTCCAGATCGCCAACTGTCGTTCGTGGAAAGCTTCTGCAAGATCCTGCGGCAGTCATGGAGCGTGCTGGTTTTCAGTGTGGGACTCTTGGTGGGTTTCACGTTCGTGCTTGCGTGGGCTGCGCCGCAGTCCATCTTGCGCTACAAGGCTCATTTGTACCTGTCCGTGATAACGCTGCACGTACTGACGATGGTGTTGGAGGTGGAGCGGGTTCGGGTGCTCCGCAATGAAGCGGCTGACGGCTCAGCTGTTCGCCGTGCTCCACGTTGGCGGCGAGTCCTACGTGCAACTTATCGTATGCGTGGCACGGGAGTCTCCCTGGGAATTGCCACTTGCTACGTACACTTGGCGGCAGCATTGGACCTCACAAGTTCTGCCATCAGCGTGATTAGCTTCGCATTCGCCAGCACGGCATTCAAGCTCTTTGTTCAGCATATGATTAAGAACCATGTTATGAAACTCGCAAAGGTCCAGCCAATGATGCTGTATGCGCTCGTGTCAACGCCGACTGTGCTGATCGATACCCAGCTACGAATCGTCCTGCTGCGCTCCCAGGGATCCCATACGAGTTCCCAGTCTGCTGGATGGGTGTGGTTAATGGCGCTCGCGTGGCTGGAGCTAGCTATGCGCTCCGTCAAAGCAGTGCAAGTGCGGAAGGAGATCGCCCGACATCGGGAGTCAAAGTCAATCAAAACATTCAGCACACTAAGAGCGATTCTAAAGCAGTCGGGGAAGGTCAATCCAGTCAAGCGTGCTCCTATCGTGGCAATGTCGATGGTTTCATCCGCTGCGTCGGCGCAAGATGGTGCATTGTGGGCTACTCGGCGATTGCACTTTCATTCTGTAGAAGTACTAGCGGTACGTGCTGTGTCGAGTTCGTTTGTGCTGTATGGATTCTGCAATGAGCTGACGCATTGTATGACAAATATTACCAGAGTATATACGCCGAATATCTGGCTATCGCGTGCGCGGCGTTCGCGCACTACTTCTACCGGAGTCACCCGAAGTACGCGTGGGCGCCAAGTGGCGACAAGTCGTTCGGCTCGTTCTTCTTTAGCGCCGTTATCGTGCAGGGAGGATCCGAAGTAGCTGTCGACTTTTTCTGCTCCGCATTTGAAGTTGCCAACGGAATCCCGCTTCGCGGAACCGAGGGGTTGAACGGCTACGTGCTCGCTCTCTTCGTTCATCTCACTCTGATGACCACAGGGCTATGCTCCATGGCGTACATCACTCACAATTGATCGTTCAAGTCCATTGAGGTTGGGAAATCGCTGTTCAGGATGCTATCACACAAAATACGCAAGAACGGACTGTCCAAACTCATCTGATTGAGCTGAGGACGCAAAGTAATGTGCCAAAGAGAACTGCTGCAGTGGCGACCCGTGCCGGAGCTTTCCTGGATTTGCTCGGTGCGACGTATTCTGGCACAGTGCACGTGCGTGCAGCGGCATCCTAACGCAAGGTAGGCTAGATGGCCGTTCTGCAGCAGGCGCTACAGTACTTCCCTCCGTCTTCTCCGCGATGCGTCGGATAATAGTGTGACCCGTCCGATCAAGGGCTTGGCGCCAGGCATTCCGAATAATGTGCTCCCCCGATGCCTGTATGATTCGATCGCTGGACACACGAGAAAAAGCCTCGAATGCATGCATTATAACGCTGAAATTTGCGGGCGAGAAATCTGGAGTGGCGAGGATTTCTAGCGATTACGAAATTCCCTTTAATTCAGCTTCAGTATCTCGTGCAAAGCTAATGTGGAAGGGTACAGACGACTCAAAGCGGGGAGTGGCGCATGCTTAGCGAAGTGGGAAGTTCGACATCCTCTGCTTGCGCCGTTGCTCACATGTGTATGAGCATCTCACTGTAAGAAAAGCTCTAGACGTCATCGCATCCAGGTTGGTGCGATACTTGGTCAAATTGTGCCGATTTTCCGTAGACTCCGCGATGAATTTGCGTGCATTCCAGCGGCGGAGAAGTCTTGAGCTCTGCCTTACCTTGTTGTATTCACCGCGTTGGTTCCAATCTTCGCTTTCGTTGCTGCAAGCAACAGAGCGGAGCTGTACAGAAATGAGTAGCTTGTCAAGCTCTTTGTGCGCGACTGACTCTGAACTCGCTAGAAATGTGCGACTGGCTGCGCTTGCCGTATGGACTCCATACTCAGGCAGTAGTTTGCTGCCGACTCTCCATATAGTATGGGGAGTGCCCCAGCACCTTGCTCAGCCTTTTGAACAGTTTCTCTTTGCCGATGCCTTTGACAGCTGAAGACTGCAAACCACAACGCCGTTGAAGAGTGCCACTGCTCACTCTGAACGTGCTTCCTCTCGTATGGCAGATCTGCAGCTGCTTCCTGAATAATCTGAGTAATGCTACGCAACTTTCAATCTTCCCACACTTGCGTTTGCGTGAGACATTGGGACGATCACCTGGCCACGAAGCTGCGTCCTTCGTGTGCTGCTGCCACGCAGATTTTCGGTGGTTTCGAGCTGACGCACTGCTGCACGCAGATTTCTGTTGGCTAGTGCTGATGCTGCGTGCGTGTATGCTCAGTGCCGTATCGCGGACGATACGAAAGTTTAGGTCGCTGGTTCGCAGAATCGTGAGAATCGTCAAGTTGTGTGCACACGGAAGAGCGACATCGATATTCGGACAATCAGCGAACCCATGAACACACACACATCCGCTCACACAATCGAAGCTGCGCGTAGACACGGCGACGTGGTGTCCTCGGTGCAAATGTGACAGCGAAATGGACACGACGGCCACCCACGTTGCATTGCAGCAACTTTGTATTGTGCATCGATCGAATAACTTGCCATAAACATTCCTACACATGTGCTCTACAAAATGAAATACTCGAGCAGCCGCATATCGTCAGCATCCCACCCCACTCGTTGTCCCCACTTGTGAGGCGATGGAAGTGGACTGAACAAGAAGTCGCCACGCCGTTGCGCCCGCGCGGTTGCTGTCGCAATCACAGCATCGCTTGGAGACGTCGGCACGGACAATACTTCAAAGTCGACAGTGGCATCAAAGTCAACACTTTTGTCGATAATTAGCCCCTTGGTTGATGGTGATACCGTGAAGAGGACTGGAGACTGGGGACTGGACTGGGCTTCGACATCACACCGGACGGTCAGAAGCTTGGGGATGTGGCAGCCCAGCCCCAAGCGTGAGGTCTGCTGCTCAGACGACGAAGAACTAGGATGCTGCCGCCGCACCAATCGCTTCCGCGCACGATCATGCCTATACTTGAGATCGCTTCGCTTCTTCGTGCGGTTCTGCTGGTTGCGATGGTACTCACAGAGCAAGAGGAGCGTACCATTGGATTTGACAACGCGAGCATTCGTGCACCGACCAGGCTTGTACCTGCAACGCGTCGGATCTGACAGCAGCGTGGCATCACGGCCCTGCGTGACTGGGACAACCTGGGCTGTGGACGGAGCGATCAACGAGCTGCATGTGGTTTTCACACTCTCCACTCGGCCCATTGCCACCGCAGCTCACTTGTGCCGATGTCGATCCGTGCCGCCGTCGACGCTCGCTTGCTCGCTCGCTGGCGTGCTCGACAATCGCGAAGTGAGTCGCCCCATCGAATCAGAATAAGCTCTCCATCAGGCGCGCGAATGCGATCGTACACGTAATTCCTGGGCGAATGGGACGCGCTAGACGTTGGCATCGATGAAATTGGCCGCTTAACGGCCTTCGCGCCTCAGAAAATCCGAAGTCAACGCCACGAGGCCCAGCGCCGCCGTCGCGAAATATTATTTTTGCAGACTGGCTTGCATTCCGCTCACGCTCATTCGTCGCTTCATGAAGCGCTGTGCGCTATCAATGCCTAGCACGTGCTGCATCGTCTCCCTCGTCCGTCACCTTCGCACATCCAGTTCCAACGCCACCACCGGATATGTATAGCACCAACTTTGAGCGCAGACAGTCCACAAGCGCGCACCCAGCTCCACCGCCAGCTGGAATACAAACCAAGGCCGTGCCTGTGTTGCCACGCATTTGCACGCACGCAGGCACTAAATTTCAATAAGAAAAAAAATAAGGTTCAAGCCAACCAACCAGTCAGCCAGCTGACCCACATGCATGTCGACAGGCCGTGCAGCTGTTCTTGTTTGCCAGCTGAGCAGCCGGAAGTGTTGTGAGGAATGACTTCAACGACCATGTCACGCATGTGCACAATCCACTGAGCCAATGCATCCGGCAGCCTGCAACACGAGTTCATGAAGCGTTCGCAGTGACATCGGCTGCTGCTGCGTGTGTCTTGGATGTGGCATGCACCAGACCTTGTCATGTTCATTCACGCACCACGAGCCGTACCTATCTATCTCGGCTCGGGCTCAGCGGCTCGCTCGCTCGCTCGCTCTGGCTCGGTTCGACGCTCACGCTGACGCTTGCACCCCCCGTCCATGTAACTCACTCGGCGTGACCTCCCAAGTCGGATGTTGCTGCTGCGACGCCGCGTCACTCACAGCAGCTGGTGGCTCCACTGCCACCTGTTTGATTAGATACCCCTCTGTGACCGATGCAGACCCACGCTCCGGACAGCTCCGGGGATGGGGATGTCCATGGTGCGCGCACGTTCCGGGCGCCCCCGGCCGCCGCCGCCGCCGAGCCCACGGCCACCGTCACGGCCACCGCCACGGCCACCGCCACGGCCACCGCCACGGCCGCCAGCTAAGGCCACTCGGCGATCGCCTGCGCGCCCGCGATTGCGATCTGTCGATGGCCGGAGCAGCTCCTCCACGGCAGCCGCCGGTGGCTGCCGCGGCCAAACGCCGGCGCATGTTCGCATCGCCGTCGGCGTCCGCGACGGCTCCGCCGTATCCGTCGCCGCCCAGCTCGGCGTCGGCCGCCACCTCGCACTTCCACGCCTTCGACCGCCGCAGCCACGCGGGCGCCCACGTGGGCACCGGCACGGGCTCGCGCCGCAGCTCCGTGACGTCGATCATCATGGGCGGCCCACGCAAAGGCCTGGACGGCGTGCCCACGATGGAGGAAGGCATGGCGCCCACGGGCTTTTTCGATTCCAGAGACTTTTTGCATGGCGCGCTGCACCAGGAGAGCTGGAAGGCGCTGTTTTACTACGCGACGCTGCACGACATGATGGCGTTCTGCATTGGCGCCGTGTTTGCTGTGCTGGCCGGCGCCGCGCTGCCGCTCACGGGCTCCATTCTCGCCAAGATGCTCGACGCGGTGTATTACGAGACTGCGCGCGCGGCGTTGCCCACTGATGGCAGTGCTGCGGGCAGCCAAGCAGTGAATGACGCCGTGGTGGCGCACGAGTTTGTTGTGAAGACGAACGACCTGAAGACGCTGTCGGTGGCGTTCGGGCTCGTGGCCGTGAACGTATTTATTGCCAATGCCATGGCCATCGCGCTGTTTGCCAAGACAGCCACGAACCAGACGATCGCGCTGCGCCGCGCGACCATGAGCTCGCTCATGTACCAAGAAATGCAGTGGGTCGACGACCAAGCGGACCCAAGCACCATCAGCACGCGCGTGCTGCGGTACGTTGCCATCTGCGTCTCGTTATCTGTGCTGCAATTTGTTTGACGCAGTGGTTGGCTCGTCCTGTCCTGTTGACAACTCGCAGAGAAAGCGCTCGCGTCTACGAAGGCGTCGGGCTCCGCCTGGAAAGCTGGATCCGTCACGTGACGCAACTGTTGCTTGGTGTTGTATTCGCGCTGACCACGTCATGGCGGCTGACACTGCTGCTGGCCATGTTCCTGCCATTTGTGTGGATGACCGCCACAGCATTGCGAACAGCCAAGACGCAGCGACGAGACATGGAAGCCGACGACTACACTCGTGCTGCACAGGTTGTCCAGGAGAGCGTGGCGCAGATGAAGACGGTTGTGGCGCTCAATATGCACATGGTTCTGCAGCGCCGTTACCAGGAGGCCCTGGAAGCGACGTCCTGTCTAAATGCCCCCCGCATCGCGTTCGTCCATGGAGCGTCCACGCTGTTGAGCATGCTGCTGCTTGTGGGTGGCATCTGGTATGGATTGTACCTGTACGCCAACAGTATTGAGATTTTGACGATCGGTTCCATGCTCTCGGTCGTCTGGTGCATCTTTGCCAGTGCGCTGGCGATTCTCAAGCTCGACGTGGACATCAAATACCTGCAGATCGCCAAGGAAGCAGCCATCACATTGCGATGCTTGGTGTGTCGCGTGCCGGAGCTCGATGTCCGAGAAGATGGCGTGCAGTTGAAGCAATGCATTGGCAAAGTGACTTTGCAGGACGTGTCCTTCCGTCGCCTGGAGAACTGCCACTTGGTGACGCTGCCAGGCACAGTGGTTGCGCTGGTGGGACAACAAGACGAAGGCCAGCGTGACGTCCGTGCCTTGCTGCAACGTTTGTACGATCCAGTTCAAGGTGTGGTGATGTTGGATGACCGCGACGTGCGATCGCTGTCGCTCGAGTGGCTGCGCAAGCAGATCGGTGTTGTGTCCAGTGATCCAGTGCTATTTGCCGTGAGCATCTTCGAGAACATCGCGTTCGGCAACCCATTGGCAACTGTGGAAGACGTCTACGATGCTGCCCGTCGAGCGCAGTTGCACGACGTCGTGACTGAAGATTTCCTCATGGGCTACGACACGCTCGTGTGCGATGGCACGTCGTCTCGTTCCAGTGATGCTCTGCGCGATAATTCGACGCTGACGTCCATTGCGGATGGCACAAGCGGTCGTGGCCGGCATCTGTCTCTGATGCTGCGGCAGAAGATTGCACTGGCGCGCTGTCTACTGCGCGATCCACGGCTGTGGATCGTCGACGAGACGGCAAGCTGTCCATTTGATGAAAGCATTCCTGTCCTCAAGATTATCTGCACCAAGCCTAGCACATCAAGCGGGACACAACGGACAGCTCCGCCAGAGCGTGAACCGCGCAGCGTGCTGTACATGCCTCACAATGTTCGGTTTGCAGAGAATGCGCTGGTGGATCGTGTGCTAGTGTTTGGCAAAGGCCGTGTGCTGGAAGAAGGCACTCACGATGAGTTGCTCCACCGCCGACAAAGCGTGTATCGCGAGCTGCACATGTCGGAAGAAGTGAAGCGCCGCCGTTTTGCCGCTGCTTGGACATCGTTCGCGTCGTCAGCGGATGCTGTGCCATTGCACTACAACGCTCACGCCAACGCGTTCGCCAAAACAGCTGCTGCAACGTCAGCGCGCGGCGGGGCACTGAAGTCTCGACAAAACGTGCTGGAATCTGCGATGCCTTCGCCCGTGCCAACCATCGCGGTTGTCCCAACTCAGCTGCCGCAATCTCGGCAAGACATGAATCGTCGGGTACCAGCGAATGAACCGTCGAGCCGTCATCACGCACTGTTCCACTCGCTCACGAACATCATGCTCGATGCAATGGCCGGTCGCAGCCAATCCGCATCTCGGAAACACGTGGCGGCGCGTTTGTGGAGCTTACAGCCACGCCATCGGTGCATGGAGGTCGTGGCCATGCTGTGCTCACTTGGCAAGGGAGCGTCGTACCCAGCCATGGCCTTTGTGATCGCGCATTTGATCGAGCGCGTTGGGCACAACCAGGCACTCCCCGCTGCGGACAGCTCGCGTGTGATCAGCGAAGTGACGAGTCACGGGTTGTTATTGCTAGCAATCGCCGTGGTCTCCACCCTGCTCACGATTGGGCAGCGCTACTGCTTCGAACATATGGGAAACAAGCTGGTGCACTACCTTCGCAAGCGTTGCTTCGAGTCGGTGCTCCAGCAAGAACTGTCGTTCTTCGTCGACCCGGAACATTCCCTCGAGCGCGTGCAGAGTCTGCTGAGCGAAGATATCAAGCGCGTCAAAGCGCTCGGTCGTGAAGGTGACTGCCTGCAGCTGCAGAGCCAGGTGATCTTGGTGAGCAGTGTGGTGCTAGCGATTGCGTGGGGCAACTGGAAGGTCGGGCTCTTGAACGTGGCGTTCTTGCCATTGCTGCTCTTCGCTCAGCACACGAAGTACATGTCGACGAGTCGGACGGTGGTGGTGCACCGTAGCGTGCCTGAACGCACGACGTTGTTCGATGCAACCGTCAGCGACAACATCGCGGTGGAATCGGTGCAGAAGATCGCGACCGTGGCCGAGTATGGCATCCAGTACGAGATGATTACGCGGTATTCGAACGCGCTGCATCCGCTCCAAAAGGGATTGCGCTCGCGTGGCACGCACAATGGTCTCACGGCTGGTTTGGTGGACTTCGCCGTGTGCTGTGGCTACCTCGTCGTGTTTATCGTCGCAAGCTCGTTGATGCAACAGGACGAGAGTGTGTTCGTGGGTTTCTTCCGCAGTGTCTCGGTGCTGATGCTCGGGGTGTATGGTTTGGCCGAGTCGATTGCTCTGCAGCAGTACAGCGCCGAGGCGTTTAATGTGGCGTGGCGTGTGCTGGATCTGATCGATCTCGGAAGCTTTGCCGGCAACAAGGAAGGCGGATCGCTGGAACAGGTCAACGGCCGCGTTGAAATCTCGCACGTCTTCTTGTCTCCTCCGATGGAACCTGAACGCGTGTTGTTGGAAGATTTCTCGTTGCTGATGGAGCCTGGCTCCGTGACTGCCATTGTGGGAGCGAAAGAAGCGTCTAAGCAAGGCATTGCGGCGCTGTTGCTGCGTTACCATGATCCGCTCTCTGGCCAAGTGCTGTTGGATGGCCACAACATGTGCAAGCTCAACGCCAAGTGGTGTCGTCGTCGCGTGGCCGTGGTGCGACCGAATCCGGAGTTTTTCTCTGGATCAGTGGGCGCCAACATTGGCTTCAGTCGTCCGACTGCGACGAAAGACGAGATCGTGGCATCGGCCAAGAAAGCAGGTGTGCACGACTTCATCACGAACTTACCCAACGGCTACGATACGCAGATCGAGGAAGACATGTTCTTCCGTTCTCATCGCCTGCGGATTGCTTTGGCGCGAGCGCTGCTGGCTGACCCCGTGCTGCTGATTGTGGATGAGGACACCGCGCCTCTGGACACGCACTTTGCTCAAGCGCTAGATGGCATCGTGGACGATTTCCGTGCACGCGGACGGGTGATGCTCGTGTTTGCGTCGCGCAAGTCGACAGCGATCAAAGCGGACCGAATTGCTGTGCTCAGCGGTGGCCATATCGTCGAGGAAGGCTGGACGACCGAGATGAAGCATCGCGCCAACGGCTTGTTCAACGAAATGTTGGCCAACCACTCTTTCCTAGCCGAGGGCACCCGCCGAGGCACGCTCGACAGCACCGGCCTTGGCGGACCCGTGATGGAGCTACCGTCGATTGTGTCGAACGGATCAGGTAGCGAATGCGCAGTGCTCGAGTCAGGTGTGTTCGAGATGACGTCGGAAGCGTTCTTAGTGAGCGAGAGCGACGTTGACTACGTCATTGACCACGAGATCGTGCGCTCGTTTCGGAGCAACAAGTCCGCCATCAGCGACAACACACCCAGCGACTACAGCGGCATCGCACTGTAGGCTCTCGCGGCGACGTACGAATACAAACGGAAGGGATTTATTTAAGCGAAGATGGAAGAGGATTGGGCAATACATGCAGCTGTGCCATCCCTACTCAAAACATATGCCAGTGCAACGGCGTAGCTCCCACGGTCGTTGGCAGCGCATCGACCATGCCGAGCCATGAATGAGCCATGATGGAGAGCTCCTCAATGAATCCGCTGCCGGGTGGGTGGGCGGGTCGACAGTCAACGACGACCAGACCGACCCACCCACCCACCCACCTGACGGACTCAACGCACACGCCTCAGCGACGCATGTGGGTGGGTGGGTAGGTGGGTCGATAGTCAACTTTGACCAGACCGACCCACCCGCCCACCCGCCCACCCACCTGACGGACTCAATGCACCGCCTCAGCCGTCGCCAACAGCCGCGCGCGCTCATGCGGGAGATGGCGGTCGCAGGTGCTGCAGCGCACGCACCGCGCTGGCGACAGCGGTGGGTGGTGACGCCAGCCGACGCGAGTGGAACCGAACCAGTACGGTGCTGAGAGTGCGTGCGTGTACGTGTCGTGCGTCCGGATCTCGGGTTGCTTGCGTGCTCGTGCAATCAACGGTGCGTCATGCACGTTGCCGCGCGACATCTACCCTCATGAGCATCTACCCTGGTGGACTACCCTCTGGTGGCGCGACGCACGCAATATGTCAGTTACACACCGCGACAAAGTGTTTGTTGCAAGCCAGCCAGCACGAGCACCTGATCGCCCAGCTGGCAAGCCGAATGCCGAATGCCGGTGCTTCCCAGCGTCTCAGCCTCAGCAAGCCAGACAGCAAGCTGGTTTTGACCTCGTGGCAGACACGAGCACTGTGTGCCAGCCGGAGCTCCTTCACTGCCTGATCTCAACTCTCCCGTCGTTCTCGTTTTTTTTTTCCTCGGCGGAGTTTTCCTCGCAAGCTAGACACTCGAGAATTTGCGGCGTCCCAGTGCCCGCGTCAGCGCTCGCAGTTTAGATGAAGCAAACCACGCACGAAGCAATGCTCGAGGCCGTTTCTGTTGTCACCAAGCAAGCGATTTCCTGGCACCCAGCAGCCGTGCTCCAGTTTCTCACTCCAGATGTTTGATTGAGGGAGAGCAAGTGTCTTTTGTGCCGCTATGACGCTATGACACATTACACCTGCCCAACAGATGCCTCGTCATTGCTGCTGGACGCATGATTTGGTGGTGATGCTCTATCGCTGGCGTTACCAGCACCAAGAGCCTCGCGACCGACCGACATCATCGGTTCTGACATCAGGAGTGACAGCGAAGAAATCCAGCAGAGCCATGGTGGTGGTCCAGGCGACTGTCCATCATGAGCACACACCAGTGTCGCCCAGATGATTCCGTGAGTGACCATCCAACCGCGTATCTCGTCGCCAACATCGTGATGGTTCGCACTCACGTGGACGCCACTGCCGATTCGATGAGGCTCTTTTTGTCGATCATGATGTACCGACGCCTATCCCAGCGACTATTTCTCGGTGACCACCAGACGGAGCTTTTCCGTGGCGGCCACAAGACCGAGCTTCATGACAGCGAATCGCGTCGACAACAACTGAACAGGTTGGGCCATCCAAATCCTCCGTGGTGGCGTTGAGTCGGTATGGAAGCGTGTCTCGGAAGCTGCGCGCCGCAGGGTGGGTGCCAGGCACTGGAACACGGCGGCGAACGATGCCAGGAGGAAGTGAACAGCACTGGATTGTCAGCATATGAGCGGTCCCAACCAAAGCGACTTCTCATTCGTCTGCTTGGGAGATATGACTGCGCGATGACGGCAGCGCGCACAACTAGCATCGAGCGCTCGATCAGCACGATTGCAACGGTGAAGAATCATGCAACGCTTTCCTGGTAAAGAACTGATGATAAAGCCGCCCATTTCAAGTCCAGCCGGCACGGATGGGCTCGATGATGAACAAACTGGAATACACTGGCCAAGTGTCTGAAGGTGATAGAGGACGCTCCACCACGTCACTTGGTATGGCACCTTGCAAGCGTGCGCACGACGAAGATAGCTCGCTGTTTGCATCTCGATCACCGAGGCTGCGACCACTATTCCGTCCTTGTCGACTTCGATGCTTTCAACTGTGTCGAAGACTCGCACTGAATCGTACGCCCTGTCGTTCACACCAACCATGGCGCTGCAGCACCATCAGCGGTATCCGCTGCCGAGGTCGCACGCTCCTTCGACGGGCCAGGCACATTTGGGATTGATCGCCTTTGATCCAGCGATGTCGCGAAAGTTGCGATTACACTCTCTGGTGCGCCGTTGCGGATACTAGTCATTCGCTGACTGGCACTGTATCGAGACGTTTTTGCGTGCAACTCGCGGTCGAACCAGGCATCTAGCATCAACTTGATTCTCTACGTCAAAGTCGCCTCCGTTGGTTGCCGGCGATCTCGAAAAGCTCTCCTGTGTGCCGTTGTGCAGCGCGGACATAGTGTTCGGATGGACAGCTCGGTGCTCTGCCACATCAACGAGAAAGACAAAGCCGATATGCGCAAAAAGCGACCACGTGTCCCGGTTCGCTGATAACTAGAAGTCAAATGTGCTCGGACACTACTACGATCACATCACCAAAGCCCGGCACTGATAGGGCGCTTGAGAGAGATCTGCTGTCGGTGTAATCAGTTCTCCGAAGTGAATTCGATAGCGCTGCTTCAAACCCTCGGAACACTGCGACTTGATGCTGGACCAAGGCGCTGAGCACTTGTCGATCCCTGTCTTGGCGCCGATGACAGCCTTGATCTGGTTTCAATTTGACTCGACACGATTCATCGTTGAACGTCGACGCACGCACAACGTTGGTCCAGTGCGTGTAACATGGAAACCAGTTCTTCTTGAAATAGCTGAGAGCATCTGCGCTGACTTTGCCGAGGTGCGACATGAAGGTTGCCAGCCGTTGCCGATAGCGCGTTTCTGCGCGGGCGTACATTAGCTCCGAAGAGCGTGCCAGAACTGTAGATTGAATTTCTGGCGACAACGCGAAGCACGATTGAGCCACTGTGCCGCTTACAGCACGCATTAAGTGAACTGGCAGAGAAATACCTGCCGTGCAATGACATTAGTTACATATTCCATTACGTATCCCATGTGTACTTACCGTAGCATTCGGAAACAGTTTCTCGAGAACACCCCACTCAGTAAAGTCTTCATCAATGATGAACGCTTCGATCTTGCACCACAGCGGGTTTAGTACCTCAGAATCGGCGTCCTTGGTTTCTGTCAAAGACAGAAATTCAAGCACTGGCAGGCCGCTTCCTGTTGGCCCTGTACAAATGAGCGAGCCTACGACTCGAGGTAGATTAGTACACATTTGCATCAACGACAAGCACATACGCAGCCAGTTTGAATCCAAGATTGTTCGTGATATACGTCCAATAGAGGACGACGTGTGGTGGAGCGCGTTCAAGTTTTGCCCAGTAAAGTGGTATCCAAGTTTGCTTGCGATTGCTGGATTTCCAAGGTCTTGAGTGTAGCGATAAAAAAATCTCCTAACACCTAAGTAATCGAGTGGGTCAAGAGCAATCGGGTGCTTGTTGTTCATAAGAAGGCAGGCACCTGAGCTCAACGACCAAGAGTGAGAAGATCCCAAGAATCTTTTATAGGGTGCATGTTTAGGAACATTTGTCTGAGAGTTTATGTAGGAGACGCTTCGAGGACAGAGTGCGCTGAGGGAAGATCGCGTAGGGGACAATCGTGTAGGAGCGTGCGCTCATAGGAGTTTCTAAGTCATCAATTTCCTTATATACAAACAAGTCTTCAAACTTCCTTTAGTGGGAAGTTCTCAATTTGCTTGTTTGTGAGAGTCTGCGCATTGAGTTAGAGGAGAAAAGTTCATCCCATCCTGACACTCAAGTAAATCAGTTGGATCGGTGCCCCGCAGAGGGAAGAGAGCACAACGACAACAGTTCAAGTGTGGTTTTGGTTGGATCGGTGCCCCGCAGAGCGTTGAGGGCACAACGACAACCTTCGTCCAAATACACGCCGCAGCTCTACACGATAAGTGGGTGCCTGCATCGGGAAGACTCCGCGTAAGCGTCGGTGTAGGACCAAGTGTGAAAACAGAAGTTGAGTTTTGGTTCATCCTGCGATGACTCATTTTTATTTTCCCTGTTTAAGGAAGTCAGGCTTGAGATCGGATCGCACTTAATTTCTTTCGTCCTGCGATAACTTGGACTCGCCTATTTGAAGACTTCGAGTGTTAGAAGGCTTTCTAAAGACTAGAAGCATATACAAGCCATTGAGAGAAGAAGACTTGTTGCTCACCGTTTGGTCATTTCGGCGGTAGAAGAGACAAGTAGAAGAGACAAAAAAGAGTCGAGGAAACCTCTCCTTTGAAGTAACCAGTGAAAAGCAGTGCTACAAGGAGAAGGAGTGAGCCCCGACCTGCTCGCACATACATACGCCGGTGTAGTCACGCACCGGGTGTTCAGGTTCTCGGAGACCCGCTCCATCACAACTGGTGCGTATGCCCGGATCTTCGGCTACGCTTAGGGAGGATCCAGTAACAAGATTGCATTGATTGCAAGCATCGAAGGAGGTCTAGCCAAGATGCAAGTTCAGGATGTCAAAGACGGATTTGATCCGTCCAAGGAGTACACAATCGCGGAGGCCTGGACGAACCTCCGTGTATTGATTGCAATGGTGGAGAAGCTCGCGCACACGCCGAAATGTTGGCTCTCGCTCTATGTGATTCGAAAGTGCTTGAGCGCCAACAGAAGTATTTGCGTTCTCCACAGTGAAGCCCTGAAGGCGTTTCGAACTCATCCCGAGTTGGTTGATTTTGTTGAGCAGTTGCTCCGTAGAATGGGTTATGAGGTCTCGAGACGCGTTTGGTGCGTTCTTAGCATGTGAATTGGGAGCGCTGGTCAAGGACACAGGGTATTTGGTAACCCTGCTAAATGCACAGTACCCGTGGGAGGAGTCCATCAGCTTTTATGAGTCGAAAGGTATGGATCCGACTAAGCCTACCTATCGAATATTGGGCTTCCGCATGTGTTTTACGCCAGCTGTCAAGGCGAAGACTCGTATGCTACATCCAGGCGGCATTCAACGACCAAGCGCGGCGCTGGACGAAGAGATGAAGACCGCACAGAAGACGGTTAAGAAAGACAGGGTTGCCGTCTAGTTGAACTTTGACGATGTGAGTGACGGCACCTCACCCAAGTTGGCACCAATCGATGAGCAAGTGGTTGACAAGGTGATGAAGCGCCAGGCCATCGGCGAGATCAAGCCAGGTGACACAGCAGCAACCTTCAAGGCTGAAATGACAAACGAAAGAAGTGCTGAGTCGCTGTGCACAGCTGACCTGATGGAACGCTCGCGCATAGTTCTGGAGGCGCCGATGATCGCGGCTTGAACGCGCCCGAGAATCGTCGGGGCGGCCCAAGCAAACGACGACGACGGCAGCCGTACCCAAGACCAAGTTGATCTGGGAGCGCTACGTCAACAGAGAGGAAGATTCAATATTGAACATTGATCGATCTTACTCTCCACCAACCATGCGTGCAACAGCTGTGATGCCAAGCATCTCGCTCAAGAACTTTGACGGGTGCAGTAGAAACACCAAAGACGCGAGAACGTGGGTGCGCAAGTTCCTTCACACGGCGAATATCTGTGGATGGAACTCCCGTCAGCTGTTGGACACATTTGGTTTGTATCTCACGGGCGCTGCTTACCATTGGTTCGCACAGCTGCCTGAACCTGACAATCAAGACTGGGCTTCTGTGATGTTGGCTTTCAAGCGCAGATACTGTCAGGAAATTGAAAGCGCAAAGAGTCGATATTATCATCTGCGTCGCCACGCAATGCGCCGCCGCCATCGTCAAGGAACCCGTCGCCGCAAACGCCGAGAAGCGCGCCTCCAGCGGCGCCGATGGCGCCAGTGAATGGTGGTAACCCACCTCAGCGGCCCTCTGGGCAACCAGCCAACGAGGGTGCGACGCGTGGGAGATGCACCTTTTGTGGAAGAAGTGGGCATGAGAAGTCGTCGTGCTGGAAGAAGCGTCGATGCACGTATTGTGAGAAGAACGGCCATGAAGCCGACACCTGTCGCGAGAGCATGAAGCGGCAGATGGAGTTGATGAGGGAGCTCAAGGACGAGAAGATCTTTGTCGAAGAGTTCCGGCAGCAGGTAAAGTGCTAGGCTCGCATCCGGCCAACAAGGATGTGCGTGTCGAGCCGAAAGTTGGGGGATGGCATGAAGATTCTACATGTGGTGATGAAGAAAAGCGAAGCACCACGCGCAAGGAGAAGCAAAAGGCCCGCGCGCGTCGGAAGAAACAACAAGATTGTGTGAAGATCAAAGAGGTTCAGATTGCGGCGATGAACCGTTTCAAGACTTGCTCCGATCTAGGAAGAGCAGTGTATGTCAGGGGTGGGCACGCTAAGAGACAGAAATGATGATTTCGGTTCCTCCACGTTGAAGCCTGTCGTGTCTGTTGCTGCGTTGGTCCCTCGGGATCTCTCTCGAGTAGACTCACTTGCGCCACGAAGCCCACGTGAAGTGTTACACGCACACGCCGCGCGAGGTCGATGGTTCAAGAGTGGTGCGATGCCTGCATCGAGGTTGCTAGCGTTTGTGTTGGGAGCGGTGAACGGTGTTGGGGTACCTGTGATGCAGGATACAGGTGCCAGCATCAGTATTGTTCACCCAGAGGTGCTGGCCCTTGACGTCGAAGAGAGCGAACATCCGCTGTGGTTTGTCGGCATCGGAAATGAGCAGCACCAAGCACGAGGGGGCGAGATGCAAGTATCGATGGGCAACGAGCAGCGTTTGCAGTCACGGTGTGGGTTGGCGAGTTCGCTGCTGCAACACATGAATATTTAAATTGGAAGCATCAATATGCAAAGCAGTTGTATTTTTTGCCATCAAACGGAAATCATGCCCGCTAGCACTTCCAAACTTAGAAGCAACATTTGACTTTGAAGCGCAACTGATATTGGAGTACCAAGAGTTTGACCATGCCTGATAGTTGACTAACGATGTTGTATTGTTGAGGAATGATGTATTGGTAAGTCCTACGGTTGTTAGAGCTGTCAGATTACCCAAAGAAGTGATATTTGTTTGAGCAGCTGTTGAAAGTGTTCCAGAGATACTCCCAGATACAGTAAACGAGCTTAGTGTTCCAATTGATGTAATGTTTGGTTGTGCTGCTGTTTGTAGAGTTCCTGTTATACTGGTAGCAGTCAAGCTAGTTAGTGTTCCTATTGATGTTATGTTAGGCTGAGCTGCTGTTGAAAGAGTTCCAGTTAATCTAGTTGCTGAGAGTGTCGTTGCGGATAGAGTATTAGCAACTGAAACATTACCATTTGTGAGGATAGACATTTGTGGAGATCCATTATCTGTAGCAAACGTCAATGGATGGTTAGTGAACGTTTGAAGTGTTCATTGTGTTCCATCAAACCACTGCTGATATACCACACTTCCATCCGAAATTTGGTACAAGCTATATGTGGTCGTCGTTCATCCGACAATATCCACTTGTCTAGTTGGTGATGTAGTTCCAATTCCTACCAACCCTGTTGATGAGATTGTTATCCGGCGATTGCCATTTGAACGAAGATGGAATTTGTTGTTTGTTGTGGTTCCAAATCCGGCATCCCCAGATGCACTATCGATCACGCAATTTACTGCTGAACTTGATCCTGTATTGGACAACGATAGCGGGGTAGATCCGTTGGTAACTGTTAGTGAATTAGGAATTGTCAAGTTTCCAGTGGATGAGATATTGGGTTGAGCAGAAGTTCCAATAGTTATATTTAGAGTTGCGGTAGTCAAATTTCGGAATGTACTAATATCACTATTTGCATCGACAATAACTGCTTTCGAAGCTAATCGTTCCAGGTGTAACACCAGAAATTGCTGAGAATGAACTACCTGACATCGTTGATCCACCAAGTACTAAAGTAGAGCATGAAACACTACCAAGTCCACTGATATTGTTTGAACCATCTAAAACACGAGCTACACCAGCTGTAGCTGTACCAGGAGTAATACCATTAAGATAAGAAAGCCGATAATCGTTCATATTAAGATATATGGTTTGAGCATAATCATATGTCAAAACGCCACTTGCATCCAAGCTGAGATAGAAAAAAGGGTTGTAGATGGCACTATCGAAAGTTGGAGGTGGATATGAAAACCCAATCATAGTAGATACAAACTAATCTGCTATATTATAATACGACAAATGGACGGAGGAGCGATACCAAATTATACAGATTCTCTACCAAAAGAGTTTCGCTCAGCCTCGAGCGGTATCAATAAAGAAACGGGACTTCCGAAGCAATTTCGCGGGATTGTTCTTGGACCATCTGGTGCTGGTAAGTGGAATTTATTGTTTGATTTCGTTCGAAAATCACCAAATGTTTACAGCCATCTACATGTCTGACAACCAGATCAACCTCTGTATCAATATCTAAAAGATAAACATGGAAACTTCTGCACCTTGTATGGTGATGACAATCCCCCTCAAGTGGATGCAATCAAAAAGAATGGAATCCAATTGGTCATGTTCGATGATTGGTCAAACGACCAAATATTCTGTAAGAATCATGTTGTGCCATTTTATATTTGTGGAAGACGTAAAGGACTGACCACATTGTTTTTATGTCATGCTTCCCATCAAGGAACTCCAAACATGGTCCGGCTGAATTCAGAAGTGCTCATGATTTTACGATCACCATCAAAAGCAGATTTAAAGGCTGTATTGCGCGACATGCCAATATCTGGAATGACTGATGATATGCTTTGGAGATTGTATTCTCTAGTAACGCGTAATCGTGATCAAATGCTTCTAATTAATACAGTGACTCAGCAAGTTCGATACAATGGGCAGAAGATACTTTATGATGGTACGAAAAATGGATCGAGTTATATAGTGGGTCATGAGTAAAATTATCAAATTCACATCAAAGGAAATCATCAACAATGGGTTCAATAATATGTTCAGGTATGAACTAAGAGGCTCAGCCATGAATTTTACCGGTATGGAAGTAGCTGTCAATGCCATTCAACTATACAACAGTCAGTTCAACATTGATTCCACTGCTTATGGAAATAACACATTTTCGCTTCAAGTACCAACCGCTGCAACCACTTCAACGATTAATATTACTTTGCAAGACGGAATATATTCATATACTGATATCAACCGCAAAATTCAAGCCGCACTCGTGGCTGCTGGAGCTTAAGTGCAAACAATGTCTTCTACATCCAATTGACAGAAAATAGTGTTTACTACTCCGCACAAGTTGACTTCTCAAGTACCCCAACCAGTCTTCCAGGCGGATACACTCGTCCATCCACTGGATTGTACTCTTTGTCGGGTACGGGTCTTCCATCAACGACGCTAGTTCCTAGATTGATTGTTGGAGATGATTTTGGTAAAATTATCGGATTTATTGCAGGTACCTCCCAACAACAACTTCGGCGACATCACTCATTAGCAACACAATTCCACAAATCAACCCAGTTGGTAGTTACATGCTTCGTTGTTCATTGATTAAAAATAAATACTGCTTTACACCTAAAGTTATGACCGTGTTTAGCACTCAAGATAGAACCGCGGGACGCTTGAGAACCCCTTGACTATTTTGCCACTCTTAACGCCTACTCCTGTTAGACTACGGATAGCTTGACGATCCAGGGTAGCTGCAGGAGCGTAAGGACCAAGCGCAGTTGCAACAGGAGCTACGGCAGCATCTAGAAAACCGGAGAGAGCCGGTTTGACTGCAAGCCGTAAGGTTTCCTTTAGAATAGACCACAAGCTTCCCCCTTGCATTAAATCATGTTGAATTTCTCCTGGAGCAATACAAACTCGACAATCACGGTTGGCGTTCTTAGCTTTCATCATTTTTTCATAGTTAGCTGGGTGAACATGAAGCATTGTTGAACCTCCTTTGAGTTGTGATGCGGAGAGCATAATAGTCTTTCCGCTTCCAGCTTTACGAGCTTGTGGTTGAGTAATATCAATTGAGACTCGGTTGTATACCATTTTCTGTTATCTATATTTCACTGCAAAAACAAAATATGAAAAAAACTCCATACATAAGTATCGATCACATCTAAGTCCAAATCCTTGAATCCTTTCATAAGCTCTGGCATATTTTTCTGCCTTGAGTATAAGAATAACATGCAGTATATTCCGCAAAACTCCCTTCCAGCGCCTTGATACTGAAACGAAGATGGCTTCAGTTTTCCTAAGATTGTAGGTGATCCTTCTCCAATCGAATCAAACCACCAGCCATCATCAATAGCGCACCAATGTCCAACATCTCTTCTTTGAGGTCTGAGTAATATATGATAAGAACCCTTTGGAAGAGACCCTTCATTAGATTATGATCTGATGAAATTGGTTTTAATATGCTCATTTTCTTATCTTTACTCATGTATAATATAGTGAGGAACGAACATTCATTCGATTTAAAAGATGGCTTCTTCGGTTACACAACTTGCGGACCAGTCCCCTCTATAAGTGGTAAGCCTTCTATCAAGGTTAGTAAAACGAAACGTGTAGTTGAAGTTCCGGATATCAACCAAGGTGGTTACACGTCTGGAATTGTAACTATTGACGCTGCTTCAGCACTCAATAGCTTCACTGGATTGCTTCGATTGCTGATGGTTGTATTGGCGTTCCATATCCAAGTACGATAAGAACCCTGGAGCTGGTAATATGACTGCTGCAGCCAATCGATTCTGTCTTGCTCTAAAGTGTGGTGTTTGGGACGTTATTGATGCCATGAGTATTTCGCTCAATGGTCAGGAAATCGTGAAAATGGAAGACTACAAAGCTTTCTGGAATAACATTCGGGCAAACGGAATGGACAGCTTCTGAAGTAGCTAAGCACGGTGCTGCTGCGTTCTTGTATCCAGATGATCGGAATTCGGTCGCCTGGGCTGGTTCTGCAACCACTGCTGGAGATGGCTTTGTTTATAACGGTGCATATACTGCCGATGTTCTTGGTACAACGGCAACTGGTTTTAGTTTGCCTCTCAACGAAGGTCATACTAAACGTTTGCTTGCAAATCCTCCACCGGTTGGAGTAAATACGTATGGTTGGCCAACATTGTCCGCTGCTTCTTCGCAAGTGATTGTTCAAAACAAAGCTAAACGTGCTTTCGTTGCTGGTGCTAATGGAAATGTTGGCTCGATCTTGGGCACTTGGTATCATTTGTTGAAAATTCGTTTGACCGATCTACATCCCGTTGCCAAGGAGCTTGATCTTATTGCAAACCCACAGCTCAAGCTAATTCTTCGTTTGAGCACCGGTTTCACCGATATTGTTGTCGCTAGTGGAAGAGTAATGAAGCTAACTTCAGCGAGCATGACTGCTGGCCAGACTGTTCCATTCATAGTATCTAGCGCTACAACGAACAACCCAATGGTTGGAGTACTTCATGCTACAAATGCAACAACGTTGCGAGTATCGTTTGGTCGTGTATCAAATACTTTGACAACTGTGGCGAATACCGGATCCTACCTACCTCAAGCTTATACCAGCTTGTATCTACCATTCTATGACTTGGCGAACCCAACTGCAATCGTAAGCAAACCTGTTAAAAGATGCCGATTCTTTGATTTTTATGCACAATACTTCAAATCCCGTGCTGGAACTGGTGTTACATTCAGTCAACAGTCAGGATTGTTCAATTTCCAATTGTCCAGCACTTGGAAGAATGTTATAAATAGTAAATAGATATATATGTGTGCAAAATTCCATTTAGTGAAACTACCTCTGGTCATTTCGCAAGTGCTGCGAATACGGAACAATTCCAAAGTCCTTTTGACAGTGCCTCATGGACGTGCCAAGCTGGCTCGAGTATTCGAAACTTCCAAGTTAAAGTTGGCAACTCCACCGTATTCTCAAAGTCAATGACTTACAACTACGAACAATTCTTTGATGAATTAAGCAAAATTTTCCGCGATAAATGGTGATCAAACTCGCGAGCTTGCAATGGTCTCATCGACCTTCAAAATTGGAGTACAACTCAACGCATTCTTGTTGCAGACGTTTCCCGCCTAAGCAATCCTGATGTACCACAAAGTATTAACGTTGCTGGTGCGAGCAATTCTTGCCAGGGTAGTAACTGTTTGATTATTGTTGCTTACGAGCGCTCGATCGATGTACATAGATTAACTGGCGAGGTTTCTAACGTTATTTAGGGGGTTAGAGGTTGTGTAGATATTGGAATGATGGTAGCTTTTGTTTTTTGATAAAAAAAATATATGGTTGTCTTACGCATCTATTTCGTCCAATGCTTCTTTTAGCTTTGGACAGTTCTTTGGCATATATTTGCAACCATTTAAAGTAAGCTTTGTCATTGGTATGAATCCATTTGATAGTATGGGATTTGTATTTACCCCAAGTCATCAAATATGAATTATCACTGTCCTTGAATTTTTCCTCGAGGAAGCTTTTAATTTCTGGCTTTGACCCAATCAGAATGTCTTGTGTTCGTAACCAGCGAGCATACCGAATATCCTTCTCATATATCTCTTGGATCGTTTGATTCTTGTATTCTCCAAAAGTTAAAGTAGTACTCATGTCTGTGGGCTGTCTATATGGGAGTAATGAAAAAAGTCTGAAAAAAATAAATCAAATATAACATGATCACTTACACTGAGTTAGTTGATCATCTAAGTCACAGTCGAGGTACAGAGTTCTTTATTTCAAAGACGAAGTTTGTACGTAAACAGTCAAAGGTTGTAGTAATAGATGTGAGTAAAGATGAAGATGGTAAAACTGTGTTTTGGGTTGATTTAATAAGAAACTTCAAAAATACATTATCAATTTAGGATCATGATTGCGTCCTTCATTTAACGAAACTATCAACTGCTTCGTGCAGCATGTCATCACAAGAATTTATAACCTCTTCTAAATGTCGTTTATGCCCTGTTGGGTAGTCACGATCGATTATTGGATTCACAATACTATCATGAGTCTTCATTGCGATCAAAACCTTCACCAACTCTTCCTTCAAGTCGTGCATAATTTCTCTGTCTGGATTGTATCGAAGTTTTCCATGATTATATTATTCAAGTGAATGGTTTTAGATAAGAACCTTTGAAATTTTTAGTCATCAAGTTTTGGGGAAATATCAGGTTTGGGAGGTAAGAAGGTGGTCTGGGGTCATATATATTGATATAATGTTCTAAAGGTTATTGAATATCGGGGTATTTAGTTAGACGGGTTATAGGGTCTGGTAGTGGTACACGGCTGCATTACTAACCTCCGCGCTGTAAATAGAGTAGTCAGTGGCTGGGCTGAACACATTCTGTTTCTGTTGACAACCACAAGCATCAAGCCTATGCTACTGTATTAAGTTTTGTAGGGTAAATTGGCTATTCCCCCTTTTAAGCAGATTGATCGAAGTGCAAGGGGTTGATAAATTCTAAAGAGTAGAAAGCTTTTTCCCCTATAAAATTGTTGGAGTCATACATTTCAAAGGGTTCCCCCTTTTATCTCGATGGATGAGTGCTTCAAAGGGCGATAAATTCAAAAGCGCAATTCATCTCATTCACTGAGCCAGATTCGTTGCACCTTGTAACATTTCTCACGAGACTTTAAGTATTTTTTGTCCACATGTGATTAAAATTTGTGAAAGTAAACACATTGGTCAAAACTAAAACTAATTGAAAAAAATTGCAAAAAATGTTTGTCAATGATAATATTCCATGAATATCGACTATACTGACATTGAGGATACAAAGCCATTTCATGTCGATGAAAACTATTATGTTGAAGAAGTTTCTATTCTGAAGCCTATTGAGACTGATAGAAGGCATATTTGAAGATATTAAAATCATATGAAGCTGTAAAAGTCAAGATTGTTGACATTGGTCCGCCTATTAATATAAAAAATTGATTGATGACTGGACTATTTTTAACACCCCACCAATTCAAAGAATTGCTCGATTTGTGTTTGAACGAAGTTAGGATGATACTTAAACTCTTCAATATAGGATTACGAATATAGTATCCCTCGTCAGGTTCTGAAGGGAACTTACAATACGCTTTCGTGAATAGGCAATCAATTTGATGTGATAGATTCTCCTTGTACTCACCAGGGTAATTCTCATCCTCATCATTCCAACCAAATTCAGAAACTTCACTATCATCGAGTTCTGAGAAGAATAGATCATCATCAAATTCTTGAGGATAGATAGTGTTCATGTTGGACATTTCTTATTGTCTGTTCCCTACACGAAAACCCTGCATGTATCCATCACGTGTCCTAAATGTAGCGAGCCTACTCAAACCGCTGCTCCTGCCTTTAGATGAGTCTTGTAGCATTCCCGTCCCGTCCCAGTACCACACAGCGTGCAGAACACATTCCTGGATGGTGTGGAGCAGTCATCGCAGAAAAATGATGCCTTCCTCCTGCAAACGCTGCACAGTCGTTGCACACGCTTGCTTGGCCCAACGCTGTCTCGAAACTGTGGCAACGAATGGAATGGTTTCAGGAGATGTGCCGAGCCCTCCAACGGTTCGTCGTCGCTTGCGTGGCGCTTTCGCGTCGCTCTACTGGTGGCGTAGTTGTTGTGGATCAGCTGATACGCGAGTCGGTCTACAAACGTATTGAAATCGGCAATACCAGAACCAAGGGCACCATCACGCTGTGATTCCTCGCGATATGCCAGGAATGCATCCACCACAATCATACCCAGAATCGTCCCAAACAGCCACAGAGCCCAAGACTGTGTTGCCCACTCTCTCTCCAGCGCAAAAAGCCTTGACGCAAATGGTCATGCACGTCGATTGTGTAGAAGAACAACTCGATCATCTGGGGGCGCTGGATCCGCTTCTCATAGACCTCGGTCCGCGTGCCATCACTGCTCAATCTATGCCGACGTCGAACAGCATCACTTCCAGGCAGCGTTGTGCCCCGGTTGGATATAATCGACTTGGGGCGTCGATCTGCCCAGCACAGGGCGAACATTGTGTTGCCCAATGCAGTTTCACTGCGAAATAGTTTGAATGATCCGCTGATTGAATGCCTCGATGAGCGATCGAATCGGTTTCCACGGGTCTGGTGCCGGTAGCTCATCGGCAAACGACAGCGCATGTAGAATGTGTTCAAAGCAGTGCCTTCCCATACCAAATCGCTCACGATAGTTTGCACTGGTTGCAATCGATCCTTCCCGCGCTTGTCGCTCCCAGTAGACCTTGACATCACCACGCCGGGGCTCGATTGTCATCTCAAGTCTGATGCCGAGCCAGCGGAACAAATCTCCTTCCTGGAACGTGCGAAAACCTTGGCGTGACAGCTTGTCATTTGAGTGTTGGAGAACTGTGGTGACGAAGTGCATTGGAAACATCAAGTAGATATAGTGTGCATACGCTGAAATGAAGCACCCGGGTCGATCAATACTGTATCCAGCGGCGTCCATTGCCGACCATGGCACTCAAACACATCACTTTGATTTTCCAAGCGCGATTCATCCCTTCCCCCCGGCAAACTATCATCGTCGGACTCGGACGAAGACGATGATGAGCTGTGATCACTACCATCGCCGCGATTTGCTGCACAACGTGGTTGCAGAACCAATGCATCCCAGGCGGTTGGTGGTGGTGTTTCCGTTGGCTCACAGAGCACTGGTGACGGATCGAGCTGCAGCGACCTCGCGGATGCCTTCGAAGTGCTTCCGTCGTCCCAGCGAACATCAAACCATCGCTGGCGCTTGCTTGTATMGACGCCAATGATCACACCTTGCCTTCCTGCGGTTTGTCTGGTCTTGCTCGACACCCGACTTCCAATCGATCCGCTCATCTCAACCAAAATGTTTCGGCCGACGGCGATTTTGGTACACCCTCTGCTCTTATAACTGAGACGCTCACGGTTCGCACGGAGCCCAATTCCCTGTGATCCCTAACTTCTGCTCGTTTGAAAACTCGCCTACATGTAGGCAAATTGCCGTTTAAGACTGATGCTGTTGTATATACTTGTATTTCTTTTCTCAAGATAGACTCACTTTTACTTTTTATTGTCTGAGAGGGTATCGAGGGGTCTTCTGGTAAGTAGAAATTTAACGCGGTTGTAAATAAGGAAGGAGAATGGTTGTTGTGAGTGTATGTGTGAAGGATTGTTTGTGCAACTATAGACCTTTATGGACGCTTTAGATGTGCGTTTCATATTAAAACCTCATTTTGTGAACTTGGATTATGCTTCTTTCAATGTGAGTCGTTAAGAGAGTAAATAGAGCTTGGATTGACATGTGGTATGAATGAGCCGACACTTTTGATTGAATTAAACAGCTCTAGAGATCATCTAGGTGGATGTTTAAAACAATCTTCTGTGAGTGTGTTATAGACAAAATCATGGTCACATCGATGTTGTGTTGTTTGTTACATGTGAGACGTGTTTTGAGCTAAATGGGTCATTCGTGCCATGCGACACGAATCACCCGTTTAGATGGTATACTTCTACTGTGATGTGTTGATCATAGGCCGTCGCCATCTTGAAGCGCCACACATCATCTACACGGAGCGTCGTGCCACCCAGTCCTTCGACAGCTTGAGCAGGTGGTGCTGACGGCAGCCGTTGTCCGTACTGTCGCCACTCAGCACCAGCAATCGAGTACCTCGCGCAAGTATCGATCTTCTTCCACCTCGCCGTCGTCCACAAACATCGTCGCCGTCGGCAACCCATCCGCGCTGAGTCGACATATCCGCGCTCTCTCGCCGGGCGTCTCCTTCTCTCCAGGCTCTTCTTTTGGCTCGGGATGTAGGCTGCCCGCACCTACATCCCTGCACCGTTTCCCGCCGGACTTCCGAGCTTGTCGTTCTTCTTGGGACAATATCTGGATATGTGACCAATCTCATGACAGATCCAACACTCTAGTGACCGGCGTCGTTGCCTGTCATCCTGATCCTCGCCACTGGGACCATATTTGTCGTCGTGATCATCGCCACCGTCTCGGCCACGCTTGCCAAGGTATATCTTGCCGTGCTGACCGTCCAAACCTCTTCCCCGTGGCCTCCCATTGCCGCGGAGGCGAATCGCTTGTTTGGCCGCCGCTGTCAGCGTTCTCGGGTTGCTTACCCGCACCAATCCTCTTGTCCATTCATCGATACCGTTTGTGAATGCGGTGATCATAGTCGTTTCTTCCACACGAACCCCTTTACTCAACACCCTCAGCGCCATGGCACACTCGATGAACGTCTCGCGATGCCACTTCCTTCGCTGGAATAGCTGGGCCACAGCTTCGTCCGTCGTGTCGCGTCTCCCGTATTGGTCGCAGCATGTTCTTTAGGTTGCTCCATGTTTGCTGTTCGGCTGGGATGGTCGGGAGTGCGCTACTGAACCAGGTGGCCACCGTGCCGACCAGCTTCGTCGAGGCGATCAAAACGAGCGTGTTCTCCGGCCAGATCACGCCGCGCGTCTGTTCGTCCACTCTCGTGGCTCACTCAACGCGCGTAATCCACTGCCTGCTGTTCCGATCGAAGTCGACAAGCACCAAATCCCGCGCTCGGACCTCTCGCTCGCTCCGCGCTCCCATCAGCGAGCCGCCCTCGTCGCTCGTCGCGCTGCTCGAAGCACTTGGCGCACCTGCCCTTGCGCTTCTTCACCACCTCCACCACCACTTCGCACCGAAGGCGTCACCAGCGCTCTTGCGTTCCGCCCATCTTGTCTAGTACCCATTGTCGCACGGATCGCTTCCCCAGGTCAGGACGTTTTGGGTGTTCGGCCACGGCCTCCTGCGAGTTGCCCGTGTCTTGCGCACTGATGTTGGCACTTCCGCTTCCTTTACGTCGACGGCCCATTTTCCCACTCGATTACCTCGAGGTCTCTCTTTCCACCTTCTTCTTCAACCACGTTCAACCACGGAGTGCCGCTGTCGCGCGGTTCCGGAGGGCAGTCCGCTGCCGCGCGGTTCCCTAAATCCACTTTGATCGACACCAAGCCGACCTCGCCAATTCACGGCAATTGACTTCTTCAACCACAGAGTGCCGCAGTCGCGCGGTTCCGGAGCGCAGTCCTCTGCCGCGGGGTTCCCCACCCCCAGCAGTCTTCTGCGTGGATACTTACCCATTGGTGTTGTCCGTGTCGTTCACTCTCCAAGTCGAGCTCCACGTGTGACCATCAAGTGATGCGCCAACAGTCGTAACAGCCCAGGCTCTTGCTCAACGAAAGGAGATTGACACCAAACAACCGTGTTCTGGATGCCACTAATGGACAAGGTTATCAAAACTGACGAGTATATTGTTTGGTGAATCTATATCAAAAAGTAGAACGTTCACAGTGGTTGCATTCTTAATGGCACAGATAGCCACGATTGCACTTTCGATGAGTGCAGTGGCAAAAATGCTGATAGATCTGGAACGACGCATGTTGGACATTCAGAGCATACATCGCCCAGCGGACGAATACGTGATGCCCAATCACCGTCGGTACCGTTTTTCATCATCTGCTATTATAATGTGGCCTGATTTTCTTCTCCCATAGTCTTTAATTTCGCACAACTGGCGACAAGATTCTTGAGATACTCGCAATAGGCTGTTTGCCATCAACGGAGTCGGCAACACAAAGCTCCAACTTGGTTCCTGTGAGCGCATTGGCCACATTAACGCAGACGTCGTTCGCACAGAACTTGTCCTTGACCGACGTTGTGGTCGCGTTATAACCAGCTAAGATGGAGGTGTGGGGGAATGACTCGGTCCCGACGAGATCAGCTACTGGCACGCGATAGAATAACTTGTGACGGCATTTTGTGTCATCCATTGCTCAGAGCAATGGGTTCGAACTGAACTCGTTTAAGTACGAAATGGGATCTGGGTCATGAAAATTCCGTCAGCTCTACGTTAAAACATTATTCACGCTTGATGGTGTGTTGGAAGGGTTTGATGGACTTGTCCGTCATCTGTGCATCGGAAAACCTCATCAGCGCGCCTGACTGATGAGTCAGGGAGTGCATGCGCGCGGCAGTTGCGGAATGACGTGGGCGTGGCTGCTGGCACTGGCGCTGCCGTGCGTGCACATGCACGCGGCGGCGGCGGCCAACGCAACAACACAGGACCTTCCGATCGTCAAACACCGCCTGTGCGCCTCCACGACCGTCTTGGATGAGCAGTTCTCGACTGCGGAGCTCAGCAGCACGTGGCACGTGCGTGATGAATGCCCGGAACGGAGTGCGCAGTGCTGGAAGCGCGACAACGTGCAGGTCCAGGACGGCAAACTGCTGCTGAATGGCGTGCCCCGGAAGGATGCTGTTGATGGACCAGGTTGGAGCTGGACATGATGTGAATGCACTTGGTGACGCAGTGGGGTCTGAGCCTGACGCGTCTGACATGTGTGCGTAGCTTTTGGAGCTGAAGCAGCGATACAAGCGCCTGCAGTGACCAGATCCAGCGAGGCAATGCAGTTGCGAGTGCGTGCACGCTTCCCCCAGGTGCGGACATCTCTTAGTGATCGCTGATGATTGACAAACGGCTGGAGCTGGGAGAGATCGGTTGTTGATGTGGCGGTTCGTAGGTGGATGGCACAGTGGCAGCGATTGAAGCGCACTTCCCAAGCGCTTGCAATACGACCGTTCGAATGGGTTGGACGTGGTCTGCGGAGGCGAAGCAGCAACAGTTCTACGTGGAATCGACGCAGAAACAAACGCGACTGTTTTTGAGCAATCCTTGTGTGAACGTAAGTCGTGATCACACCCTGTCGATGGTGGATGGCCGTACTCATCACAATTCCCTTGATGGTGTTTCTTGCTGGACGAGTAGTGGACAGATGAAGCGCCGCATGAGTTTCGATTCGATTGGTCTCGGCCATGGCTTCGCTGGGCCGTGGACGGCGTTGTGGTTCATGAGGAACCGGTCCGGTGTGAACAGGACGACGTGCCACACAGCAAAAGCAATGTCACCGTGCGCGTCTCACACGAAGCACCAGTGTTACGAGTGCCTGAGGTCGTCCCGCTGGAGATTCACTCAATCAACGCTCAGATCATGAATGCGGCCTCTTGCCCTCCAGAGCAGTCCACGGAACTCAACTGCAAGCCAAAGACTCGTGAGTGATAAACCATTCCTGCCACTGGATGTCGCGATAAATTCGCGAGTGCTGACGGTGATGTCTGTCCTCATCTCTTGTGTGTTCGTTGTGGTTCTGATGCAGCTTTTGTTCCTCGCCTCGGATCGAGCGGTGGATATCTGTCGCTGAAGGAGATTTTCGGCTTCATCAACGAAACGGTGGATCAGCTTCCGCTGTATGCACGGGCGGAATCCATTGGCATGTCACTCGAAAAGAGACCGCTGGTGGCATTGTGTCTCGGCGCGTGCAACACGGACGAAAAGGTGCCGCAGGTGCTGTTCACAGGTATGCATCACTCACGCGAGCCGATCTCCATGATGGTACGTTGTCAGCTCTCTAGCTTGATGCAATGAAATGAAGTATCATGCTGACGCTTTTGGTTTTCAGGGCCTGGTTTATACGATCGATATCCTTCGCAACGGCCTCCTCAACGGCGATCTTAGAGTTCTCGAGTTGCTGTTTGCACGTCAGCTATGGTTTGTGCTAGTGGTGAATCCAGATGGCTACTGGCGAAACGAGTTGCAGAGTCCGTGGGTCCATCACATCAACGTCGGTCAGCGGAAGAATACAAGACCAGGCTGCGACCGGGTGTTGGACAACGGTGTGGATCTCAATCGCAACTACGCGACGTGCTTCGATCATGATCTAATTGGGAGCAGCATTGATGTCTGTGGAGAAGACTATCGTGGCCCCGCGGCATTTTCCGAGCCCGAGACACAAGCGATCAGGGACTTCGTGGAGCGTGAGGGAATGAACTTTAGTGTCGCTCTCAACTACCATTCATTTGGACGATACTTCAATCTGCCGTTCTCGTGCAAAGACCTCGGTTTGCCTGCTGGTAACAACAATGACATCTTCCTGGCAATCGCGAGCGAAATGTCTCGATACAATGGCTTTGATTACGGTCGCGCATGGGAAGATAGCAACCTGTATCCAGTCAACGGCGAAACCAGCGACTGGATGTGGCAGAAGCATGGTATCTTCGCTATGTCTCCTGAAGTCGGTCCGGGCTTTCAGACCCCAAGTGAGGTTGGGTTTTGGCCCGACCGCGAGGATGTCGCTCCATTATCAAGCGAAGTGCATTACTCAAACGTGTTTGCAGCTCAAGTCTCGGGCGCCATCTACAACTTGACGATTGACGATTTGAAGGTTCAGAACGGATCAGTTGACGCCGACGTTATGATCTCTAACGTCGGTTTGCGACTGCCGACGACAACGGATGCGGTCGAACTTATGGCTTCCCTTGATCTCAATGGCACTAGTTTGAGCGAAATCTATCGTCTAGACGCAGTCAGCTTCGGAACAGCACAGGTCGGCGGGGCAACTCGGAGCAAGGTTCACCTCGCGCTCCCTGATGGCAAGATCGCCGATTTCGGATTTTATCTGTTCCTCCGGGACAGTTTAAGTTGTCAAGCCTTCCGAGTGTGTACGTGCGCTTTCGATGTGTTGTCATTGATTCAAATGTGAAGCACTGACGTTGTATCATTGTCGCAGCGGTCGCAACTGCTGGCACCGAAAGCGTTCACCAAGTTTGGTTGCCCCTCCCATTGCCTCGATGCGGTGTTTGTGCGAACTTGGGTCTAGAGCCGTTGTCCGGCGAGGATGATCGGTGCCGAGCCCTCAAGGATGACACAATGCTCGAAGGATTACAATGGCACGTGGAAGCCAAACCGACAGCTATTCCACCGCTACCAACGCCAGTGCAGACTGCACGTGCATCAGACGCTCCTACAGTTTTACCCACGCCTGCCGATGCTACGACACCAAACGTCACAGCTCGATCTTCACCGACGCCAGTGACAGCGACACCAATCACGATGGCTCCATCACCGTCGCATTCGCAGGCGATTATGACTCCGTCATCGTCACCATCGGCAGGAAGTCATGCTGAAGGTAGCCTGTCACAAGCGCCATCTCCTCACAATACCGCCCAGCCAAACAACACAGCGAAAACGGTACGTCAGCGACGCATATTGCGAAGCTGGATGTGTTTCTTATTATTGAGTATCACAAACACAGGCATCAAACGCGACTGTAACCCCAACTCCACCGCTAGTGCCAGTGACGACATCAACTGGAGAACCAGACTCGAAGCAGTCAACTGATGACATCAAGACAGCGACCTCGCACCAGGAAAGCTGGCAAAGCTGGTCCACGTCGTCGTTCCTCGTGTTCCCACTTGGATTCTTCGCCCTCGGCGCCTTCATCTACGCCGTGCGTAGGTTCCGTCGCCAACGACGCGAGCAACAAGGCGCCAATCCAAGCCGCTACGCGCGTGTGGCGCGTGAGGATGAAAGTAGTGGGGACGTGCGTTTGAGCGTCCAAGGACGAACGCAGGAGAGCGACGACGAGGACGAAGAATATGGTCATCGACGCAGCCCAAACCGACGCACCAAGTCTCCTTCCCCGCCAACATCTGCGATGGTCTAATGTTGGTATGAATGTCAGTACGAGGACGCACAACATTTGTTGGTAATCGCAACACACGCTCGCTTTGCCCTCCACCTATGCTGTCAATGATGTGCGTGTTCATCATTTAGTCAGATAAGATCTGACGTCACCAGAGGATGAGATTTGGGCCTGGCGACCAGTTCCTCAAGGATCAGAGACGGGGGACGGTGGCTAGGTCATCCTCAAGACAGCGTCGAGGTTGAACAACTACCTGTTCAACAACCACATCATTCCTCAATTCCATTCGCATCGCTCAGGCAAGTACAGCAGCAGCAGCGTGATTCCAAGCATCAAGTATGCGCACTGTGCGTCAGCTTGTCACGCTCTTCCTGCTCGGGCAGGCGGGAGTCGTCGCGCAGAACTGCCGGCCACCGCTTGGTGGTTCGCTGCCCGACGCGTGCTCGCGCTACCCGCAGCTGAAGAATGCCATAGAGCTCGTAGCGCAGCAGCACTTGGCCGACTGGTATCACGACCGTCTGCCTGACCTGACCGCCGCGGCACAAACTGCCTTCCTCCCCAAGTGTGCTACGCCGGGCAGCTCAGCCATGAACGTGGAAGGCAAGCCAACCGTTGTCGTCTACGGTCTGCCAAACAAGGATTGCAAGGATCATTTTTTGTCAGGCGGTCGCAATCAGAACTCGGACGACTACCGCTCCTTCCTGGAAACTCTGGTCGGTCACTGCAATGACAAGCCAGCCATCTATATCCTCGAGCCAGATGCTATCGGTCTCCTTAGCGACGGTGGATGCGGCAACCAGCTTGGCTACGCCGAGAACTTGGGCATCGCCCTAGACATCCTCGGCCGCAACCCAAACGCTGACATCTACCTCGACATCGGCTATTGGACTCTGGCGAACGATGACCAGGCAACCAAGGTGGCCGAGATAGTCAAGAAGGTAGATCGCAATGGCCGCTGCAAGGGTATTGCTCTCAACACGTCCAACTACCGCCCAACCAGCGAGATGGCGGAGTACTGTGAGCGCTTTGCGCGAGTGTCAGGCAAGAACTACCACTGCATCGTCGACACGTCGCGAAACTATCAGCCTCCACCCGCGTCCAACGAATGGTGCAACACGAAGAACATGGGCATTGGCGCGTTGCCGACATCGCAAACTGGGCATCCACTCGTGGATTACTTCGTCTGGGTCAAGACTCCAGGCGAAAGCGATGGCGAGTGCTCGGGACGAACGGCAGACTCGATGCCTGGCCCATCAGCAGGCACGTTCTTTGCCGAGAACTTCGAGTCTCTCTGGAATAACGGTGTGTTCGTCAAAGACCACGGTCAGCCACCAATAGGTGGTGGCAGTGGTCAGTCCAACAACAACAATAACAACAACAACAACAACAACAATGGTCAACAGCCAACGATGACGCCAACAACGCCCGTGGCGACGACATCCGCACCTCAGCAGCCAACGACAATGCCAGTTGTGCCATCGACACAGGCTCCTTCAACCGACGCCCCACTAACTCCAGTCATCTCACCCGTGGTTGTGCCAGTGCCAGCCGGCACCGTGGGTCCAATCGTCATCGACGGGGACGACAACTTCGAGGAATACTATGTCGAGCCTTCCACACCAGAGAGCACCAGCCCTGTGGCCAAGCAAACCGACGCTCTCTCACCAATGGCGACACCACAGCTGACGCCAAGCGTCAACCCGTATAAGCACACGGAGGGCTACGCTGTTAATCCAGCAGCCAATGCCGCTGCTAAGAAGAAGGAAATGTGCTAAGCGTTCGCAGCTGCAGCCTCAACTTGTTAGAATAGTTATCACTTCAGGCCAGTGTACGTCGAGTAGTGCATGTGCCACCACCCTAGTCTGAATATAAAATGATTTAGTGGGCTCAACCAGCGCTCGACAAGGCACGCGATGTGGCTGCCAAATGCAGCGACGCGAGCGATCAAGGATAGCCCGACCCAGCCATACGCCACGTTCTGGTTCCGCTCGTCCTCTAAAAATTCCCAAGGTGCTGTTGCTGATGTCGGTGCTGACGCTGTCGGTGCTGCAGCCGTCAGCGCAAGGGCAGCTCAGCACTTTCGCAGCACGCCTGCGTCGTGAGTGGGCCGTGAGCTCGCAGCGTCAACAGCGATAGCAACAGCACCAGCTCCGTCGCTGTGTGCAGTGCGCGAACGTTGTAACCATGCAGCGCGACGAGTGCATCTACAATCTCATCCCGCGCGTTGTGATCCAGCCGCAGAAGCCGGAGCGCTATCGCTCGAAGCACGACCCGGAAGTCGCGCCAACAGGCAGCACGTTCGGTGTCCAGGGCAAAACACGTCTTCCAGGCTCTAACCTCGGCGTCATCACGAAGCCAGACAAACCAGCGAGCGCACGAGGCTTCGGTAAGGTTTCCGTCAAGCCTGACCCAAAGCAATTCATGAAGAAAGGCGAGCGGTGCACGTCCGCCGTCGACTCCAATAACAAACGTACGCACCGCTGAATTTTCTTGCGTTCACTGATAATGATGATGACGATGTTGCTTGGTGCAGCCACAAAGTTCACGTATGCCGGTCAGAAGAAACCGAGCGTGATCACCCGTGAAGAGAAGCCCATCATGGGCCTCAAGTCGGCCAAGAACTACGTCACCGCCAACGCTGTGGAAGCCATTCTGGCCGTGCCGGGCAACCGCGCTCGCGTGAACCACGAGGATCCACAGTACCTGCAGAAGGAAGATTACGGCCAAGTGCCCAAGTACCTGAACCAGGTCAAGGAAGAGATCAATCGTGAGAACGCCATGATCGAGGAGTTCGTGCGCCAAAACAAAAACCTGTTGGAAGAGGACGAAAGCGGCAAGATCGAGCCCATGGACGAACAAGAGCGACAAGAACTGGTGCAGGCGCTCAAGGCCAAGTGGGATCATGTCAACGCCAAGTACCAAAAGCTGTGCCACAACGTCGTGTTCGACACGTTGGGCAAGGTGCGGCGAAAAGAGACTTTTGAGAAGGAACTGGCACAGCTGGAGAAGGACATCGAGCTTCTGCAGAAGGGCAGCGTGGTCGTCGCGCACAACAGCGATCGCTATTGAGCGACAGCAGCAGCAGCAACAACAACACGACGACCAATCTAGCAGGTAGTGGAGTTAGACACGAACAACATAGCCGCGCTCAATCGGTCGTGCAAATAGCTACGGTCAACATGTTTTAAATTTACTCTCATAATGATCACGCAAGGTCGTCAGGGTTCTCATGGTTGTCTAGCGGCCAGCAAGCTTTTCAATGGCGTTGCTAGCTTCTTGGAGGCGATACACGAGATCCCGTAGCTCTTCGACTGTGCACGTAAATGCACGCTTCGTGAACTGACCGGACGGCTCCTGCAGCGTGAGATCGACGAAATAGAGCGGCTCGTGCACGCTTCCAGCAGTGCTGGAGCGCAGGACGTAGTCGAGACGCCACGATACATCCACAACGTGCGCGAAGTCGAAACCTGCCACGCACACACACCACACAGAGTGCACCACCACCAACACAGCAACACATTACATCTGTCAGATCCGCATCCGCACAGACGGAGGTAATGGTGAAGATCGCGATCATACTGGTGCGTTCGAGGATTGCTGTCAACAGCGGCAACGTGTCATTACAAATGGGCGCCAGGCGCGTCGTGAGTGCTGCTGCATCGTCCACTCCCCACGCCTGCAGCACTTGACTGTCGTATATCGCCACAAAGAGCCTTCAGTCCCCACACTATGCCATCAAATAAATGATCCATACGATCACACACAATACCGTTGAGCCGCCGGCGTGGTGCAGCTTTCCTGCGCCAGCTTCACCAGCACCATGCACATGGTCGCGACCTGCTTATCATCCGATTCATACAGCCTCTCTCCTGAGGTATTCACACAGCACGATGATCAAACAAACCATCCCATCACAGATCTTCCTTCCGCCAGTTCGCACCGTCACGACCGGGAACAGCGCGCGCTGCATACGCTTTCGTCAACACATCCGCCGCTTGTCGCCCCACGAGATCAAACACAGTCGCATCCAGCTTGGAGAGTGCCTGCACTGCGTCCACCACGCTCGAACTCACCCTGTCACCGCCGCCGTCCAGCATATTCATGACCACCGCGGCGCTCTGCTTGATGGGTTGTGCGTGACGCAGAAGATGGATCCGATCTGAATTTGAGTTCCTTCCAATTCCCAAAACCCGAACGGACACCTGTCGCGAGAAACGGCGCGACCTCCGAGACCTGAACACGTCAGCGAACGAGACTCGGTACTTCATACCGTTACTCCAGCGACATATCATCGACTCTGCTGGACGGACACGCAAGTGCGCCGACCAGGCCGACCACGCGGCCAACGCAACGGCGCACGAGTTGTTCTCACTGCTTCGCGGATGCATGCCAATGTGGTGCCATCCACGCAGTGACCCGACGACCACACCACCGCGCAGCACCACCGAACCACCTGCGCGGTTCAGCGGCGGCGCGGGCGACGCCGAGAACCAAGTCGGAGCGCCCTTCAACGACTCTCTGCCGTTCGCCGTTGACACGCCGCTCGTGCGTCACTTGTGGGAACGCCGAGCGCGATCGCAGGAGCACTGCGTCTCTTCGCCGTCTTCGTCCAGCACACAGGTATGGATGTGTGTATGTGTGTGATGAAGATGCCATTGATGGATGGATGGATGGGTGGGTGGATGGCATTTTGATTGTCCTTGCGCGGTGTAGACGTACCGGGACTGTCGGCGGCGGCGGCATTGCCGGCCACTCAGCTTCAGTAGCCGCGGTAAGAGCGCGGCGCCCGCGACGCCGTCGCCCCCAGGGTCGCCGAATGAGTTCATTGCCAAGCTGTCGGTCGCCCAGCGCTTGGTGTCGCAGTTGTTGGGTGTGCACACGCTGTCCAGGGCGATTGAGTATTTTCCGGAAGCGCCGATTTGCGTTAACGGCGAAGAATGGTGGCGTGAAATCCAGCAGCAAACGACGTGCGGGTTCAGGTGCAAGCGCCGCCGACCTGGCAACGACGCTGCGAATGGTGGCGATGCCGACCTGAGTGATGGTGGCTTCGCGGCGTTGGCGGCTCAATTGACCAAAGAGGAGACCGTGGAGTTGTATTCGGACGCGCTGCATCGGGTTGTGCATTGCTTGGATGGAGTCAACCGTGCTCGGTCTGTGATGAGCGAAAGTGAGTCCAGCGCCTCCGAGATGGCGACGGTTGTGCGAGACTTGGGCGACTACGGAGTGCCCGTACTCGATCAGCTCGACAAGGCGGTCGCGCACGCTGGGGCGCAGTTGATTGAAGCTTGGTTTGAAGCCGACAAACAGCGATACAAAGCAGAGACGATGCCCCCGTTGACTAGTGCGTGTGGCCATCTGATCAACGCGTTGCTGCAATACGTGGACATCGGGACGAACCATGCGTTTCATCACCACGCACTGCATGCATCGATCGCGTACCGCGTTGTGAACCCACGATTGGCTAAAGACTGGGAATGCTCGGTGTGTCGTCGCAAGAGCCCCGTTGGGCCCACGCCCGTGGATGAACAGATCGTGGTGTATCACTGTCCGCCGTGTGAGTTCCTCATGTGTCATGAATGCTTCACTCGTATCCCGAACGAAAACGCAGAAGGTACTCGAAGGATACGGCAAACACCGAAACGTTGCACCATTGATCGATTCTTCACGTTGACTCTAGAGGTCGTCGGGTCGTCACAGCATTTCGGGGAGATTGTAGCGCATTTGGCGGATGTGTGTGGACGACGCGCGTGGGCCATTCCGTTCCATTGGTCTTTGGAGAAGCTGCCGTTGATCAAGATGCTCCATGAAATTGTCAAGACTCGAGGATTCCCAGAGCACATGGTCCACGACCCGTCATGGTGCTCGCCACATATGACGATGCAGCATTGGCGGAAGTGGTCTATCCTTGGGCCCTTACTGGCGAACTCCAGCATCACATCGGAAGCAAACGTGATCGACACCACATCGAATGGTCGGTACGGTCCACTCACGTTGACTTTGCGGTGGAAGGAGGGGTTTGTTGAGTCGCAACGGCTGCTGTTGGGCATTGTGCAGCATTTGCTGTCTGATGAGCAGCCGCCGGATGTGGTGGACGCCGCTACGTTGTGGCTCACGTGCACGTACGCCACCTCCAGCAATCGACGCAGCGGTGAAAGGGAAGATGATGCTGACGGCTATCTTACGAACATTGCGACCCTGCTAGCGCGTATCATGATTCCTATCTTGGACCAACCACAAGCAGTGGATCCGATGTATCATCAAGGACACATACCACGACGGTCATACGGCTTACAACCAGAGCAACCGTTGCGTTCGCTTGGTGAAGACTACGATGCCTGGAAGAAAGACATTGAAGAGCGTCGTATTCGGGCGCAAGAGGCGCCAATGCTTGCTAGTCGAGAGCTTCGGGTGCGTGAGTCCCAAACGCGCTTCGTTCGCAAGTATGACGCCCATGCTGACACGAGCTGCGACTACTGCGGCGAATTCGCAATGGCCAGTTCCCACGTCCGCTACAAGTGCTCACACTGCGAAAACTCGGATCTATGTGAACGATGCCACGATCGCTACCGCTTGCAACAGCCAGGGCACGACTCGATCCATCCCTTCGGTCACGTATTCCTGCGCACAAATCATGTGATCCCATTCATTTCGGTGAAGTATTTCTTCCACCTGCCACCACAACGTCGACGTTCACTCGACCATGAACCGGATACCGCCCCACTTGATTGTGCAGAATGCGGGGTGTCTTTGGAGAATGCTGAGCGATTCTATCGCTGTGCGAACTGCTTTGATGTTCGCTTGGTTTGTGTCACTTGCCATCGCGAAGAAGAGCGTGAAGGCCATCATCCTTCGCTAATGCATATCCCGGGCCATCTCTACTTCGAAATCTCTGCGGAATGGTGCAGATGGTATTCGCCTACAGCCCCAGAATTGCATTTTCGATGGCTCTACTTCCCGGCCCCGATGTTTCCACGCGAGCGCTTCGAAAAGGAAACGGAGTTGTTCCACACAGCCATCAAGGTTTTCCACGTGGGGCCTCTGTTTACGTGCTCTCGCTTTGTGGAACTTTTGAAGGAGATGAAAGAACTGGAAGTATTTTGCTTGGCTGAAGAAGACAAGCACGAAAGACAAAGCGCAAGCTCTCGTTCGCGGACGCCTCCGAAGAAATCCCCGCATTACACTGCCAGCAGGGCACGACTGGTGGAACTGGGTGCGACAAAGGCAATGCTGGAGATGCATTTGCTGGAGCCCTCTTCTCTTGCGGATTGGTTTGCATTCTACGGGAAGGCATGCCGGTGGTTGCTCGGTCTGGCCTCGACGACCCAAAACGCATTCGAGGAAGTGGTCACTGACTTCACTGCAACGTTTTCCGCTTTCCCAGAGCACTTCTTCACTGACGTTTGCAACTTGGCGTGCATGCTGGCTCTACCGGGTTTGGATACTGATCGGTTACTCTCGGAGCTTTCGGACGGCCACGACGTCGAATCGGTGGTGGAAGCTGTTCTCGTGATGCTCTTTCAGTTGATGGCATCAGTGGAATGTACGAAGAATCCGCACTTGCGTGTTGAAGCGTTGAAGGCGATGGTGGCTGTCGTCTCAGTGTTTGCGAGGCCACGAAAGTCTACTTCCGTGCCAGTTGTCGCCGCAGTTTTCCAGAAAAATGAATTGCTGGCGGGACATGCGTTGTCCATCATGATGCAGTTTCATGAGGACATCGAGTCGTACCACCAGCGCAACAACGGCATGCTTTTGAGTGGGCCTGTCGCCGGCGACAGCATGCTCTGGGGATTTGTCTCAGTACGTGCCACAGTTGCCGTGGTGATGCGTCTTCTGTGGCAAATCCCGCATCAACGAAAGCAGATCAACCGTCTCCTACGCTCTCAGCAGATCCCTGCGTCAAGTCCAACAAGTCAGTTCAGCATGTTCATCTGCGGGTTGTGGAACGACGCGTCCAAGCTGCTTGATGAAGGCATGGGCCGCATGTCGACGCTGAGACAACTGCTCGCAGTCCAGAGTAGCATTCGGGAGGGCAATGTCGTGCACTTACCTTTCCCTCCGAACATGCTTGAGGGCTATCTCGCACTGTATTCCAAGCAACTGCGGCTCACCTTTCGTGTTCTCGTGGAGCTCCTCGAATCCTTGAGTTGGATGGCAGGCGAAGAGTCGACACGAAGAGGTCTGTTGAAGCCCGAGTTGGTCGATTTGTGTACGCGGACGCTTGGGTTCATGCTGAGCTCGTTGGCGACGGCCCATGAAGCACATGCGTGGGATTTTCTGCCGTCGGCACTGTCCAACAGCAACGTCGTTCTCGCAAATCTCGTGATCTTGGCCGCTCGGTGCGCAGACCTAGCGCAGAATTGTCCTTCGGAGCGTGTTTGGCATCTGGGTCTCGGCTCGGGCGAGGCGATGACGCGGCTAATCGGCGATTTTGATGTCCACGACCGATGGCGGCTCAACATAATCGCGGAACAGTGGGAGATGAAAGCGAATATTCTTGGTAGCAACTTCCTCGCTGTAGACAAAGCTGAGGCGGATCGAGCCCAGCATATCGGAATCGACGAAGAGATGGACGAGCACCAGGCACTCGCGATGCTCGAGCAGCAGACCCGCGAGGCGGCCGACGATGGCGATGGCGTCGAGCCGCAATCGCGGGCGTCGTCCAGACAATTGACCCGGCGCTTTATCTCGGCATTGGCGAACGACGGTCGTTTCGATGCGAAGCGATTTCAAGGTATATGTGAGATGCTGCATCCTGCCTGTGACTACGCCTGGATCGGCTCCGAATGGATGCAGGCGTTCAGCACTCTGCTTCGCAAATGTACCGAGATGGTGCGTGTGAACGCTTCAATGGACGATATCTTGGGCGACATCCCTGAAGCGTACTTGGATCCGCTGCTCAACACGATCATGACCGATCCCGTCCGCCTGCCGTCAGGTCACATCGTGGACCGAACAGTCATCGAGCGCCACCTTCTGTCGTCCCAGCCCGTGGATCCGTTTTCACGTGCCCCACTCTCCGCTTCCATGCTGGTACCATGCGACGCATTGCGCAAGGAGATTCGTCTGTTCATCCGGACCAAGCTCGCCCATGTGGACGCACAGGAAGACATTCTTGCCAACTGGGGACTCGGCTGGGACACCATCTTCACGTCTGACGATCATCAACAGTCGTGACCAGCCCCCGCTCTGTAAAAACACACACATTTTTGTTTAGCACAAGCAACATGCAGTTTTGAAGTTAAAAATGGGAGAAATCTTTCCACCTGTAGAACCTGCGCCAAGTTTCCCCTCTAGAAATCGAACCGGTTGACTCGCAAGAGCGCACGTGCGCCGCCAGTTGGAACGTGGCGCCATGGGCCTCAGAGCGCACCAAGCGGAGGTGGCGGCGGTCGCGCGGCAGCGCAATGCGCTCGTGTGCTGCGCCGACAAGGTCGGCAAGACGTTCATCGGGTGCGAGCTCGTGCGAGAGGCGCTGGCGCGCTGTGCGGGCGCCACCGGCGACGCGCGCAGGTTCGTCGTCACTGTCGCCGCCACCGCCGCAGACGCGCGGGCGTTGGTGAGGGAGCTCGCGCGGTTCTTCCTTGAGCCAGTGTGTGGAGATATGGCTCAGGATGAAGAGGACGCTCTCAAGGCTTCGACGCAAAAGAAGTGGGAAAGCGATAATGAGTGGGTGCGAGAACAGCTGTTGACGCACAGGTTGCTGGTGCTTTCGCCGCATGTCGTGCTGCGGTTGCTGCGGAGCCAGCTCTTGCTGTTGCAGGAGATACTGTTGCTGTTTGTGGAGTCGTCGGACCAAGTGCAGGCATGCTCGCCGTTGTTCTTCCGAACCATGGTGGAGCAGCAGCAACAAATCCATTCCGGGCTGCGTGCGTACGTCACTTCGCGACTCCCAGCATCCAAGATCTTTGCAGATACTCATAACGACGCCCTTTTGCAGCTGGTGCAAGCTGTGAATGTTTTGCCGATGTTGGACCGCGATTTGGATACCGATGTGCGATTGGCACCGATTGTCGGTGAGACGCTTGATTGCCCAACAGATAATGCTCCATCGACTGCTCGGGATTTCTTGATGGGAAAAAACCGGAAGAAAGTGAATGTTGTTGATATTTATCGCTGGGAATTGTCCATGGGAAATTCTGCAGCAGTCTACGATGAAAAGAGAAAGGAAGAGCGAGTGCATCGATTCCTTCTGGACGCGGAAAGCGTCTTCAATCATCTCGGGTTGTGGTGCTTGATTGTGTTCGCAGAGTTGGAGCTACAAACGAATCTGCAGGCTTGCCTGGTGGATGATCCAGATAACATCAACCATCGAAGGAAACGAGCAATTGAGCAGTGCGGTACTTTGGGATTAAAAGAAGATGGTGAAATCATCGGGGACGAGCCTGAAGCGATGGATATTGATCTGGAGCCATTACATGGAGAAGATATTGAAAACAACAACGGAAACATTGAGCAGCAACCCAAGGAGACTCTGACTTTCGAAGAGACATTGAACGGCTTCCTTGCATCAGCCAACGAAGTCTCGAAACAGCGCGTGAATAGAATTCTCGACACTATGAAGTGGCTTCGCGAGGAGGCATCGCTGGAGACAACGAATAATGCTACCCCACGCCTCAAGAAAGCAAGTGCTCTTGTGCGTCAGCGACTGGCAGAAACAACGGATGTGTCAGAAGTACGATGTTGGGTGTTTATCGAGCGCCGATGTCAAGCACGCGTCGTCTCGGAGTACATGACTGCAATGCTGAAAGACTTGTCGCTCCCTCCTGCTTGCTGTTTACTGGGGAACCGCGCAAGAATCGCTGGTGCATTCCATTTCTCAACGTGCCAAAAAGTCATGACAATGTTTCGTGATGGGAAAACCAACGTGTTGGTGACGACATCTATCGGCAAACGGAATCCTTTAAATGAGAAAGTGAAGCCGCCACCGTGTGATCTCATCGTCGTCATGGACGAGCTTACCGAAGCGCAGAAACTCTACGGTGCTGCGCGACGCGCTAAGCCATCAAGTGGCAGTGTTGTGTACATCCACCCAGCGACGCCGGAAGGCACGAGCAAATTCAGTGCTTTGCGATTGCAGATGCAGGATTGTGTGCGAATGGATGAAGAACAGCGTGCTGTGTCCGGTCTTATCGGTTCAACAAGGAGTCATGATCAATGCTCAGGAGGACAAAATGGCCTGACTTCAACACCTGATGTGAGTGTTGATAACGTGGTTGGTTCGAAACCCGAAACGAAAGTTCCTACGACATCGTATGAAGTAGTACACGAAGACACTGGTGCAGTGCTTAATCTGGCGACCAGCGTCACATGCCTCAGCGACGTTTGTGACACACTTCCCGGGATCGACACATACGACCGACGTCCAGAATACACGGTCAAGCGACATCTACTTTCCCACGGAATGTCGCAAGCAAAGCGAGCACGCAGGAAGAAGTTGCAACGATATAATTGTCGGTTGGAGGACAAGATTGATGCGTGCAAAGCTGCCGCCATTGAAGGCAATGACGAAGAGGAATCCCTCTTCGAGTATTCGGCGTACTTGCGTTTGCCTGGAGGTCTTGGCGTCAAGCGTGAATATAACAGTCCGCGAGTGTCATCCGACACCGAAGCAAGAGCAATTGTCGCGTTCAAGGCCTGCAAAGAGTTGCTTGCAAACGGTCGTTTGGATCGTCATTTCCGATCAGTGAAGCACTGCATCGAGAAATCTTCAATACGTCGACAATACGGCAATGCAAGTTTGACAGAATGTGTCAAAGCTAGCAACGCAAATGTCGTCGATGACATCGTACCCAAAGAAACACAACAAGAGAAGCTTGCGGACATGATGACGCAGAACTCCTACGATTTACCTCCAGTCAGTGCTCGCGAGCTTGGACTTCGACCCATTAGAAGCTTGCTGGAAGATGATACGCTCGAGCCTGATGATTCAATTTCAATGCATCTCTACGGCCTCTGCGGGCTTCACTTCGCGATTTTGACGTCGAATCCACTACAGACTGGTGGCTCAAACTCAAGCTGGATGGTGGACTTTGCCATTGGAGATGTGTTCGAAGCAAAAGTGCACCCTGCATCGCTGCACAAGTCCTCACTCGACGTGGTTCTATCCAAGGATGAACTGCGACGAGCGTTGAAGTTTCACTTGATTACCATGCGAATGGCTTGTATGAGTGTGAATGATGCCATGCGTGAGGTGAAGTTCGAGGAGGATGAAATTTGGAAAGAGTTCTCGGAGCACAATGACAAAGGCTATCTGGTGGTTCCAAGCGTACACCAGTCTGAAAGTGACAGTTACGGAATCGATTGGGGTTTTCTCGACGAAGTCGTCACTGGACCGCTGTTGAAGCCATTGTGGCCACTTTCAGCAGACACAAAACTGGAAGAGGAGGATTTGATCATGGTGCCAACAAATCGTCGCAATGTTTCTTTCGTTGTTCAGGGCATGCATACGCAGACAGTTGCGGATGTATGGGCAGACCTAAAGGACGAGGCTAATTGGAATCGGCACTACAAGAAACGAGCAGTTCCAGGAAAGCCAAGACTGGGAAGATGGCACACGCGGCTGGAACTGGAAGAGGCCGACCAAGCGCAGTTACTCATTCACGGTATCCAAGTTCCTGAGATTGTACCTCTGATACGGAGAGTTATGCAGCGGAGGAATGAAGAAGCAGCGGTTGCACAACCCAAATCACGATTTCACGAGCGATATTTGGTTCCACAGTGCACATCGCGACTTATTTTCTCCAAGACTCGTTACTTTCAAGCAATGGGAATCGTTCCGCTATTGTACGACTTCGAGCGCAAGTGCCAACTTGCCAATCTCATGAATTACGTTGGAGTACCTCTGGAGATGTCGCTGCTGAGTGACGCCACAACCAAGCCAAATTACGAGCGTCTTGAGATTTTGGGTGACACATATCTGAAGCTGGAAACGACGTGGTATTTTTTTGAAAGCCGGAGAGATATCACTGAAGAAGGTCAGCTTACACAGTTTCGCCGAGACATTATCCGGAACGACCGTCTCAATCAATTCGCCATGACAGTGGGGATCAACAAGTACATTCTTTATCCGACGGAAATTGAACAGCACCCGTTCGAATGCTGGAAGCCCTCATGTATGGGCTTAACTCCAAAGACGATCGTGGTGCCGTCAAAATGGATCGCAGATGTGGTAGAAGCCGTTTGCGGGGCGTATCTTGTTGGAGCTGGAGAATTTGGAGGGCGACATTACTTGAAGTGGATTGGAGTCTCCGTTCCCGACCAGTCGCATACCTTGGCGCGACCATACTATCCTGACTGCTTTCCAAATGACCTCGACCCACTTGCACCAGCAGATTGCACTATTAACTTCACAACTCCTCAGTTTCAGGACATACCTACTCGGCTGGCGGCATTGCAGGGGCGGCTGAAATACAAGTTCAGAGACCATCGGCTGCTGCTTGAGGCTGTCACGCACCCTTCTATTGGAGTAATAGAGTTGAAAGGCCACGAAAAAGACAGCAATTCATCGCACCAAGAAATGTGGAAAGGTGACTACGAGCGTCTGGAGTTTCTTGGCGACGCCATTATCGAGTACTTGAGCCTTTCTTACGCATACATCACCTACAGCAGTTGGGGTCCCGGCCCTCTCACGCAATGGAAAAGTGCAACAATCTCCAACGATGCACTGGGAAAGACCGCAATCTCTTGCTTTGGAATTGACGAATGCATCATCGCCGGTACCATTGGCATCGACTCGCAAGCTCTATCAATGATCGACGGCATCACACGCAAGTACTGCAGTGATGACGCATCAAGCTGCCGCCTTCGACCGATGCTCCAGTTCGAAGTGGCAAAGAAATCTAGACGCAAGCCAAATCGAGGGCCGATGGCAAAAAGCTTTGGAGACAAGACGACATCATCTTTGCCGAAGGTTTTCGGTGACGTCTTCGAATCGCTCGTTGCAGCGGTGTTTATGGACTCAGGTCGCGATATGCAAGTTGTTCGCGACGTGTTTTTGGGTTCACTACTTGATACGGTTGGTCGTAACGCCCACCAGTTCGTGAGCCGCGGCAGTGGCCTTCCAGATGAGGAGCAAACTGAGGAACAACAAGATTTGGAAGAATTGCCATTCTTGAGTGACGACGAGATGGACTACCGTTAATGCAGCCTGCCATGATTGCTTGGAATGCCACTTGTTGTCAACCGTGATGATGTAATTTCAGTCACCAATATTCCAAGACACAACTGGAGCAGTAAATTCTAATTGTTGCAGTCCGAAGCGCAGGCCGCACTGGTCAGCAGAGGAAAACGTAAGCGCCATTAATCTTTGCCTGGCAGGTGTGCGGGAAATTGATGTCTCTCCCCTGCATACGCTGACTCAGATCAGTCCCACTCCCCACCGTCAGACTGACCTTGGCGGACCTGTTGGTGAAGTTGCTGAGTGTGCAATGCAGATGGAACAATTTTCGATCTGCTCTTTGCACTCACCAACTTCCCGCAAGGTCGTGCAAGTACTTTGCACACCAATCAGAGCTTTGTCCACCGTGCCAAGCAATACATGTGCGGCGGAACTCAAGTGTGGCAGTCCGCCACTGACAGCACCCGAGGTCTTCAACCAGCTACCAGCGCTGTACATTTCATCGAATGATTGCCACATCTCCATGAGATGCCCACTGCGATGTCGACGACGATCACGCAGCGGCCTGCTCCCACACACGATCACTCCGCGATTTGCCTCCCGACACCAGCAACTAACAAATCCGCTGTCACCATGGTCGCCTTCAAGAAGATCCTCGCCGTCGCCCTTCTTGCTGCCACCGGGACGCTCACGATCGCTGGTGGCACGCAGATTGGTGTTGATGAACCGCACAACCTTGTGGTCAAGCCAGGCAAGTCACGCCAAGAAGTCATCTCCTACCCACGCGCCAGCTACGTCGCGTTGCACTTTTCTGAATTCAACCTACCAGAAGGCGAAGTCGTGATCGTGCGGAGCCCAGATAGTTCTGTTTCGTATGAGTACACTGGATTGGGTCGCGCCGACCAGGGCAAACAAGGCGGCTTCTACGCGACCTTCATCCCTGGCAATACTGCCATCATCGAGTACCGTTCGTTGGGGATGGAAACGACCAAAAGCGAATATGGCTTCAAGATCGACAAGTTTGCACGTGGCTTTCCGAAACAGCAGGAGTCGATCTGCGGTGGATTTGATGAGTCGCTGCCAGCAAAGTGCTACAAGCTATACTTCCCAGCCATGTACACCAAAACGCAAGCGGTCGCTCGTCTCCTCATTAACGGCAACAGCTTGTGCACGGGCTGGCTCGTTGGTAGCGAAGGCCACATGCTCACAAACCAGCACTGCATTTATTCTGCAAGCACAGCCAACTATGTGGACATCGAATTCGACGCCGAGAGTGACGAGTGCTGGAACAAATGTGAGACACCAATGGGCTGCAAAGGCAAAGTCATCGCCAACAAGGCGAAGTTCATCCAAAGCAACAAGAAGAATGACTGGGCGCTCATCAAACTGCCAGAATCGGTTGACTTGTCATCGTACGGCTACTTGCAGCTGCGTGCGGACGGACCGGTGCCGCACGAAAAAATCTACATTCCTCAGCATCCAAAAGGCTGGGCAAAGCGAATAGCTTATTTTGTGAAGGGTGGCAACGTCGCTACCGTCACGAGCTTAACCGCCGCTAACAGCTGCGGCACCGACCAGGTCGGCTACCAGGCTGACACGCGGAAGAGCGCAGCATGGACAGATGCACGTCGGCTCGTTCTCATTCGAGCGGTGAAGAAGCAGGTTGCTAAAGGGAAAGCGACCGACAACGGTTTGAAGAAGGAAGCGTGGACGGCTGTGTTGGATGAGTTCAACGTCACGAATGGCCTTCGCTACACCAAGGCACAGCTTCAAAGCCAATGGACAGTGCTGAAAAAGAAGTACACGATTTTTCAATCCCTTGTCAACAACAGTGGTTTCGGCTGGGATGAAGATGCGAAGCTGCCCACAGCACCTGCAGAGGTAACTCAGGACAGTGATAAACACGCAATGCACTCGCTAATCGGTGGTGAGCAGGTGTGGCAGGAGTATTTGGCTGCACACAAAGAGGCGAAAGAATTTCAATCCAAGACGCTCAAGCACTACAATGACCTGCACGAGATATTCAGTGGCTCCGTTGCCACTGGTGAGTATGCACAAGGATGTAGAAGTAGCGTGCAGGAGGTGGAAACCGCCCGATCCACCTCGTCAGAGGATTTTCATGAGGACTTTCATGACTCGCTAACATCTCGGGAGATGCCACAATCTCCCACCACGTCACAGACCAGGTCTCCCACCACGTCACAGGCCAGCGTGAACGACGCCTCCCCCGCACACCTATTGCCGTCCGCACGGTCATCGTTATCTCCACGAACTATAACACCCGCAGCCCCAGCGACCCCGGATGTAGCTGATGGCCCTTTGCGCAAGCGCCAACGCTCTTCGCGCAACCAGGTTGCCGACTCTCTGCGATTCCTGGCGACCAGTCAATTGAAACTAGCAGAGATTCGAGAACGTGAGAATGTTACGGCAACACAACTAGCAATCCATGATTTTAGTGAGCGCTTTCGCGCGTACCCAGCACGCAGCAAGATCAGGTTCGCCCGTCATCTTGCTGCAAACGAAAATGAAGCTCGGATGTATCTGGAGCTAGACGAAGACGTGAAGATCGAATATGTCAACGATGTTTTAGACGAAATGAATTGATATTACGTAAGGATGAATTGATATTACGCAAGGGTGTGGGCAACTTCTTGTTTGAATAACGGCTATGTAATCGCGCCACATACTATTCGCAATTTCATCGCGCATCCGTGTTGCATCGGTGTCATCGGCCTCGCTGTCTATTGGCGTATCATCTTGAATGATATCTTCAGTGTCCTCAGCTTCGAGATCTGACATCATGTCTCGCTCGTTCTGGTTGTTCGCGATAAAGTTGTGCAAGACAAAGCAGCACAGAATGACGTCGCGCTGCATACCAATAGAGTATGCGGGTACGCCGTTGAGAATCCCAAATCGCTTTTTGGTGACACCGAACGATCTTTCGATTACGTTTCGCAACGACGAATGCCGAAGGTTGAAGAGTTCCCGCTCATTTTGTGGTCTATGAATGCCGCTCTGCCATTCCTTGAGATGGTATCGAATACCACGGTACGGTGTCAATACCGATTGGGCAAGTGCATATCCAGCGTCTCCCAGGTAATATTTGTCCTGGTCGCATTGAAGCCCCTTCAACCATGCATCACGGAGGACTCGGCCGTCATGRGCAGATCCCTCCCACCCTGCTAAAATGAACGAAAACGTCATGTCGAAATTGCATACAGCCAAAACGTTTTGAGTGATGTCCCCCTTTCGGTTCCGGAATGCTCGGCTGTCAATATTGGACTGAACTTGACATGTGTACCATCAAGAGCCCCAACACATTGCCGAAAGTAGGGAAGATACCTTGGATTAACTTGTGACTGCGTCTGAGAGATCATGTACTTGCTCCGGAGGGAGAGAATCGCTCTCACCACTTCATGGAGGGCGCGTGTTATGCTCTCACCACTGTGCTGCCAACGCTCTTGAGCCTCTCGATTGCTCTTTCCAGTCAAAATGTACAGCGTGATCAGCAACTTCTCTCTCGCAGAAATCCACCTTGAGCTCACGATGTGTTCTTCACATGCGGATAGAAGACAACTAAATACTTGCTTGCTCATACGTGCTCGCTCTTGAAATCTTCGCTCGTTCCCATACCAAAGCTCCTCGCAGTATTGAGCACCAGTTAGTAGAGATGTCCAGCATGGCAACGTCATGTATGGGGCGAGGATGTCTCCCATTGACAGAATCACAGCTTCGAAGACGACCTCTCCATGCTCGCTGCCATCGTCAGGCTGCTGGAGTGCGCTCATTCCTGCCGACCAGGGGAATTGCGTGCCAGACAGCACGCTGGTTTTGTGTATTCTATTTGTGTCCAGAACAATGTTTCGAGCCAAAACAGTGGACGCCACTGATCCAACATTGAGAAAAGGCAATATCCAGAGTGCAACCAGACGGAGCCTAAAAACATTTCTATATATACACATATGCGATATTTAAAACTTGATTTCTCTACGCCTACCAAAAACTAAAAACTTCTTTATGAAAAATACTAGTGGTTGCCAATGTTTCAGCAGCAAGTCGCGATTCTTTTTTGAAGCTTTGGTAGCGCCGGTGAATGACGTCGCGCGGTACTTCATTCTCGCATCGGTTCGCCAGCAGATGTGCCGTTAATTCATCTTGACACTCAAGCTGGGCAAACACATGAGCAGATGTTGAACATGACCGAAGCCGATKTCAGGGAAACATCGCCAGCAATGTCGCCGAGCTCGTCCAGTCCTCGCGTCTCTCGCTCCTCAGTCACAAGCCACCAYCTTGAAGTCTCTGACGATAAGCAGCGGTCTGGGAAGCCTCTTTATCGTGTGTGTAAGGTGTGTTCGRTACTCCATACCGACCAATCGAAGCCCATCGAGAAGGCAACAACGTATTGCGTGGAGTGCTCCAGCGAAAAATGCCGTATCTACTTGTGCGACCGAATCCGAAGCACACACGAAGGAAACCACATGACGTGCTTTCAGATCTGGCACCAACTTTGGCAGAATGGCACCAAGCGCGATGACGGCTGGAAGATTCGAATGCGAGGGGCCAATGCCAAGGGCAGATCCGAGTCTGTGGTAGAGTCGTTTATTAGTTTCCTTACAGGCCCATCGTCCAGTGCTTCCACGCAGTACTAAACAAACACGCAACTTCCTCTCTTCACTCCATTACACAGTTGTTTATCTTTGATTTTGTATTGGCCACACGACCGGCAGCCAGGTCAGCCACGCTCACCGTCGGTCACAGAACATGTTGGCTGGAGTATGGTCAAGTGCACATACGCCAGCCAGCATATTCTGCCTACGTCCCAGCGGTCCCAGACCCTCCTGGAGCGCCAGATCCAAACGCCAAACGCTGCCCGGCATGGCATACGTGCGCACTGTGCACCGGTGGCCGAACTTTAATTCTAGGCTAGTCACGTTACTGTAATCCCACAGCGTACCAACCAACAACAACAACAGCAACAGCAACAACAGCAACAGCAACAACAGCAACAACAAAGCTATCGTTTTTTCGTTATGGTGGTGGTGGTGGTCTATTACGTGCGCCGGATTTAATAGTATCTAGCCAATCTTCTACGCAACGACGGTGTCAACTATGTGCGGATATCCGACGCCACTAGGCGACGTCTACCGCGGCCGCGTTCTGGGTCGGGGACTTCTGGCGGACGCCCACGGTTAGGTTGGACCGGATTCTGGGTGAGGGATGTCGAATGCCGAACGGCTAGTGTCACCTCGTCGAGCCTATCGGGAACGGTACAACAAAGCTATCGTGTCTCACAGACAGTAAGAAGCTCCAATCCTTCCAATGAAAGGCATGTTCATATTATCAACTTACGARTCCGRATTCATACATACTAACTACTTCGCAGCGCACTGAGCGCACGTGCGATTCTTCAAGTACGATCAACTACGCACTGCACCAGAGCTGAACGAAGACCGATGGRCACATGTCTGAGTGCGTCACTGGCGACTGCGCCGATGCAAAAGCAACCACAGGACTTGGCTTGATCACGCAGACCGAGCAGACGGCACGCGGGGCGGTCATGATGAGTGCCATGCGTGCCAATCTGYCCTCTGCTCATCTGGACCCAGCGCCATGAAGAGGACGCCGAGGCCGCTCAAGCCCACGTGAGAGCGTGCTGCACCCACGCAGCACCAGCGGCGACATCTGCGGCTTGGTCCATCGATCCTTCGAACGCACAGGAGAATGAGCAGTACTCGCGCTCGAAATCATCGCTTTGCTGCAACCCGGACAATCCACAAGTCAGCGCCAGGCGATAGATGACACAAGCCACACAACGCAACACCCACCTCAAGGAAATCATTTCCGTCAATCATTTCTTCCGATCCGTCGCCATACATGACCACCATCACTGGCAACGAAGTGCATCCGTGGGCCTCCTGCASGTGCACGATGTCGTCCCAGTGGCTCGGGTCGGCGGCGTCAATGACCGAGTACTGCACACCGTTGCGCTGCAGCATCTCGAGCAAGTCCAGCGACTTGTCCACTGCGCGCGAGCAGGGCGTGCCTTCTGTCGTGATGTACACTTGGCACGTCTGTACGGGACATCAACATGGCAATCGTCAGCACAAGCGTACTCAGGACGACGAGCTCACGCACCGCAGCCACGCACCAACTCCGGTTCAGTCGCTGGGCTGTCGAGGACACAAGCAGAGTCAAGCTGTGGGTGGCCAAGCGGGGCCGCCGGCTTCTCTTCGTAGTCGTCGTAGTCGTCATCGTCTGAGTACGCGACGGCTGGCTCTGCTTCCGGTTGTTCATCACCGGCTTCTTGTTCCATATCGTCATCGTCGTCGGTATCGATTTCAGCGTTGCCATTGTCGAGCACAGGCATCGCTGAGCGAACAGGGATGTCCATGAACTCGCCGAACGTGCACATGAACAGGTTCTGTTCCGCGTCGACTTCATTCAGTTGCTACACATCACACACGTGGCAATCAGTCACGGCACGCGCACGTCGTCAACGGATCACCAACGAAGAACGACGTACCTGGATCGTGTCAAAGCCGCCGATGAGCTGCTCCGAGTCGTGACTGATGAACAGCACCTGTGGCAACGACGAGCAGCCGTGCGTACTGAAGAGCGTCTGCGCCACGCCAGCATTCTCGGGCAGCGCGCAGTCG